>JAPDSC010002473.1:0-58718 GCA_026290005.1 Latrodectus geometricus
AAATTTCGATGAAATTCAATGACTTACCAAAAGGTTGATTTTTAACATCGTAAATGACAATGTCTCTTAATGTATCCATATCTGCTCTTATTGATTCTACTTTAGATTCATTACTGGGATTTTTATCAGCTCTGAAAATTGTTCTAAGATTACGATCCACCCAGTACACTTTGGATACATGGATAGCAATTCCCATGGGATTAGGATAGTTTCTGTAAATGTACACTCTTTGTGAACCATCAAACTTTACTCTCTAGAATAAAATGCAATGTAAGTTAATAGAGAATTCAGCTTGCATTAAAAATTTATAAAACTTACATATCTGTTGATAAAAACTTATTACCTGCACAGCATCTTCTTTAGAATCAACCCAATAGATATCATGAGTTTCAATATCTATAGTTAGATCTCTTGGGCTACTAATCTGGTTCACTACTAGAGCAGTTCGATTTGTCCCATCCAGAAGTGCTCTTTCAATTTTAGGATATTGTCCATAATCAATCCAATAAAGATAACGTTTAAGAGGATTAACAGCAAGTTCTCTTGGTGAATCGGTGGTCGTTTTTAAAAGAACCATACGTTTTGAACCATCTAACCAGGACACTTCAATGTAGGTTTCATGAGGAAATACATTGGTGAAATACAAGTTTTCTAAAATAAAGCATACATAGTTACAGTAAGCTTCACATATTTTTCTAGAACTAAAGAATTAAAACTGGCAATTGTTAAAAAAAAAGTCTAAAAATAATTTTATTTGTAACTTACCAGCAATCCAATCAACTGCTAAGCCTCTGATGCCATTGCTACCGATGCCATCAGAAATTACATGTTTTAACTCACTACCATCTGGTTTGACTCTGTAAATTCCATTCTTTTCTCCTTGATTAAACTCAACCCAATATATATGACTTTCAGAATAATGAACATCCAAATGTAATATATTATGGCCTAGAATAAAGCTTTTTGATCAATTTCATATTAAAAAACTAACATTTTATTAAAAATATAAAAAATTTACATTTAAATTTATCAAATGTTAATAATAATTAAAAAAAAAAAAGACGTTCTTCTCATCGAAATAAAAGATATTTAATCCATTAATATAGTAAATAAAAAACAGAAGTATTTATATATTAAAAATATTTTTAAATGAATACTTAATTTTGTTTTGCCAAGATAAATTGGTGTCTACTGTACATCAAATGAAAAACATGCAAATAAATATTTAATAAAAATTTTATGTCAATTTTTATGTTTTTATCATTAATACTTTGAAATTTAACAATAAAATTTTATAAATAAGGCTTCCATAAAATTCTTGCAATGACTTTATTTGCAACTCATACATTTTTTAAAAAGTTTATTGTGTAGTCTAGTAATTATTACAAATATTTTGATAAAGAATTACAAATGTGGCATATTACTTTAAATATTAATAAAAAAAACTCTTAAATTGTATTTTATTTAGAAGTATTTTCTTAATTTTTGAAGTAACCGTGGCACAAGATTATAATATATATATATATATATGTAATATGTAAACAAAGACATTACCACCCTTGTAAATAAAATGAAGCAATACCTTTTTGCTATTTTATTTGAAAATTGCACTAAAAAAAAAAAAAAAAAAAAAAAAAAAAAAACACAGTATTTAAATTACCGATTTTTAGAAAATAACTTTTCACTGCCATTTCAATTTAACAGTTATTCATATTAATGACTTTTTTGCAAACATACCTGTTCCAGATATAGGCACCATAGCTTCACTGTGATCTTCTAAACTGAATCCTCTTGCTTTTTCCAATTCAGAAACAATAGCAAATGATTGATAAGCTTTACAACCGGTTTCTCCATCGGTCTGGAAGCCAGTACCACACATACACCTGCGCTTGTTATTAGATAAAGGTATGCATAACTGTTGACAATCCCCATTATTCTTATGACATTGGTGATTATCTGAAGCTACACAAAAGAAAATTTAAATATATAATACAAGTAAATTTCCATAAAAATTATAGGCTGCATATTTTAAAAGCTAATAGATAATTAATATATTTAAAATTTAAAAACAACTTCATTCTCAGAATATTTTATTTTTTAAAGTAAGAAATATTTATTTATAAACAAATTTTAAATGTTTCTCAATGATACTCATAATAACTAACAATGCATGAAAATAAACAAGAGTTACAATTCTGAAAAGTATTTTCCAGAATTTTCTCAAAACCTTAAAAGAAAAAGTTTACATTCTTGATTTAAAAGTTTTATAGTACATAGAATATTGGTACATTAGTTAAATAAATATTGTTTAAATTTTTAACTACCCTTCCTAACAAACTGTTGATTTCATATATAGGATACATATAGTTCATTTAAAATTATATGACACATTTTTCATACTGTAGAAAACTTTAATATTTAATTTGACACATACTAAATTTGTTGACTTGTTTCATATTCATATATCCAATATATTAATGTGAATTTTTTTTTTTGTATAAAACTCAAAATTCAAAGTCAATAATGAAATATATGCAGTGCCTTTTTTACATTACAAAATCAAAAATTTATAAAATGTTAAACATGCTCTTTGTTTTGATAAAAAGATTAAACATCCTCTTGGTATCAAAACAAATATAATTGAAAGTACAATTTAAAAATTAGTTACATAATACAAGTTATGAATAAATTTTTTTAATAAAATAACTTTATGTTAAATGACTTTAATTTAAATAAAATATTACTTTAATTTAAATAAAGTAGAATTTTAATTTGAAAATATAATATATAGAATTTTAATTTAAATAGAACTTTGTTATAAAGTTGATGATTTTTCATCATAAAAATTAGAATCAAATATGATCAGTGTTACTCACATGGTCGTTTACTATAAACTTTCATACTAATAAGATTAGCTGCATTAGTTTCAAGATCAACAGCATTAGTACCATCTGGCAAATCTACTCTTGAAATTTTTTCAAATATGGGATCCAAGTAATATAGCTTGTTGTTATATACAGTAAGCCCTAATGGTTTCGATATACCAGAGGAAATAACAGTCTTTTTGTCTTTGCCTTCAGTTGTTATGCTGAAAATCTATAAAGATAATTACATATAGCAAATATATCTATACAAAGAAAATATGAATGAAATACATATTTTTTTATATAATATTTATAAGTATAAAATCCGATTTCAGCCAATCCAGACAATGATGATAAATAAATCTGATTATATCAATGTTATGAATGAAAAAAAAAATTTGCA
Organism: Latrodectus geometricus; assembly: GCA_026290005.1. Lineage (NCBI taxonomy): Eukaryota > Metazoa > Arthropoda > Arachnida > Araneae > Theridiidae > Latrodectus > Latrodectus geometricus. The sequence continues at coordinate 3,268 of JAPDSC010002473.1, forward strand.
CTGGTAATTATTAAACAGTTAAATTGTTAATTTATTTTTCATATTACAAATTTTTAACTCATTTACATTACATTAAATACATGTAAATTTATTTTACAAATATTTATAACTCTTAATGTTTAATTTCTTCACTAAGTTTTACATTTTATATTATAAAACTTATTCAATTTATTTCAACTTTTAAACAATTGATTATAAAAATGCATATCTTTAATCCTAGATGTATGTTACAATAGTAATAATTTTTCATTTTCTTTTATATTTTGACACAACCATCTACTTAGAGTATAAATAAATTGTTCAAGTCTTAATATAAGTTTTACAAAAAATTTACCTTAGCTGTGTCAGTTCTCTGACTCCAATATAAACGTTTGTTGAATAAATCAATAGCCAGAGACTCTAGATTACTTAAACCATCCTTAAGGATTATTCGAGAATTATTTCCATCCATGTTCACAACAGCTAGTTTAGTACTGACACCTGAGAAACCTCCCTCATCAAGCCAATACAAATTTCTATAAATACATAATTTTTATTAAATCTAATTCAATTATAATTTCACTTTAGTCTCAAATTTAGTGGTACTACAAATAAAAATATGAAGAAAGATTAGTTTTTATTTCCATTAAGAAAACTATACATACCCAGCTTCAGGATCTAAAACCATTGATTTTGGCCTGGCGACTCCAAGTTCAGTTCCATCGTTGCTTAAAATCACTCTTCTGTACTCTTGCTCCTTATCAACCTAAATAAAATTAGTTTATTAAAAACGTTAATAAAGTTACTAATAAAAATGTTTTAAATAAGTTGTAAATTTATGCTTGTCGTGTAAATATGTTTTACCAAAAAGCTTAAGCCAATTCTGAGTGACAAATTGAAAACATTGAGCAGAATGAACAAGCAAATATTTTTATTTGTAATTTACAGAAAAATATCTTACAACTATCTAAATAAACAATAGCTGAATTTCTTATGATACAATGCCTTTTTCTACAAGATTATTTAGTGATAATAACAGTAGCCCTTCACTGTTTCATCTTTGAATGCGAATTTTTTAAATTACATTGGATGACTAGTTGATGCAGAGGGGAAATTATATGTTGAAAAAAATGTTCAGTCATTTCCAGTTTACAATATTTTTTTTGGAAAATACTGTATTTTCCTGTATATAAGCTGTGAATCATGTGTTAAAAAAGTTGCAATTTTTTTTGTGCATTTTGTATGCTGCTATTCAAATCCACGAACTGTTGAACGTAAGGCAGAGCACTAGTCGTTCAGTTGACAGCTCAGCTAAAAGCATCTTCCATCTAATCTAATGTAATATAAGATAATTTCACAAGACTCCTTACAAAAGTAACATTCTAGGTGTAATGCATTTGTGAGTTTATGCTTGAAACGTTGCAAAAATATATCCAGATCATTTCGACAGAGGCTTTATAGAGGGGGGAGGGGAACCCAATTTAAGTGAAGAAAAGAATGTATTAATTTGATGATTTGAGGAAAGTTTAATTACTCATCAGATTCAACAAATTTGCTTCTACCAGAAAATTCCATTTCTGTGGACTTTTTGAAAATGAATTCAGATCAAATTTATAAGTAATATTGGATGACTAAATGATTGAGCATAATGCATGAGAGTTAAAACTTTTAGACATCAACTTAGAAAATATTGCAATTATTAGAAAATATTGCAATTAATATTGCAATATTGCAATCTGTAAATTAAGTTTGAATTATTAACGTAATTTGATTAATTGTTAAAATTGAAGTAAATTTTGAAAAAATCTTTTTTTAAATAAAAAAATAAAAATGAAACTTTGACATTGAAAATAAAAACTGATTAGTTTACCTGATTTTTCATCAGTGAAATGAAGGTAAGAATTTAAATATAAATTTTAGTTGGCATGTATTATTTATATATATAGTACATAAATTATTTTTTCTAATAATATTTTATTCATAAAGACTGTTTGGGAAAAATGTTAGATCCAACTTTTTACAATTTACAAACATTCAATTTTAAGTTTATAAAAATGGTCATCTACTATATGATATAATGCAAACAGTAAAATAATTAAACAGTATTCATTGGTAAACATTTAAAAAAATTTGTAATTTACATAAATAGAAATTTATGTTACGGTAAACATTTAACAAGCTAAAAATTTCCATTTCACTACTGAACTTCTTTGTTTCTGAAATAAATTAATCAAATCCCATGTTGACATTGTTTCTAAAATATTATATAGAAATACTGATATCTATATTAATCACAATAAAAATAGTAAGCATAAAATATAGTATTCTTACTTTGATCACTTCAAAATTAGATGCTTTTCTGTTGCCAACATACAGATTTCTTCCAATCCAATCAAATGCTACAATGTATGGAGCTCCAACAAAACCTTCAGTAAGAATTTTAGTCTGGTTACCACCATTCAAAGAAACTTTAAATATTGTACCCTATATTAAAATTCTTCTTTCAATAAAAGTACATAATTTTTAATACATACAATTCAAGAATTAATGAATAATGAATTTCAAACAGCTTATCCATTACATATTTAAAGAGCAAACATATACATACTCTTTTTAATTTTGCCAAGAAACAATTTTTAAGTGTTCATTCAAACATTAAACATGTAAACGATAATTAACTTACATTCTCCTTGTCATCCTCTTCTAATTGAATGTAATATATATTTCCTTCTTGTTTATCATAGTCAAAATCATAACCATTTTCAATTCCAATCACAGGCGTAAAAAATCCTGTTGTTTTATCACCAGGGTTCAAGTTCATATCGACTAGTTGAGTTGATCTCATCACCATGAGGTATGGATTATCCACTACAAAGATATATGAATTAAATATATTGCAATTGAAATGTACAAAATATTAAATTAAATTTAAGAAATAAAATTCATTATTTACCAGGTACACAATTGCCTTCAGCAGTTTTAGTATCCCTGCCAAATCCTGGTGGGCATTTACATGTATATCCAATTGAGTGAGAAGGTGATAAGAGACACAGATGACTACATGTTGAGTTTTCACATGGATTTAAAGCTGAAATTCAAAAAACAAATTTGAAAAAAGTTCAGTTACTGAATAATTCAAAATTAAATTGAAATAGTTAATTAAAATTTAATAAAGAATTTTTAATTTCATTGAAACTTAATACATTTAAATCTTTCATATTAAGAAAACTACATGAAACTATTACAGCACTTGATTTATTATGAAATGTTAAAATAAAGTTAGTTTTGTTCAATTTTGATAGATTTTGTAAAAATTATATCAAACCCATCTTTAATAAAAGCTTATTTTGGAAAGATCTTAAAAATATTTGATATTTATTTTGATTATTCCTTTATTACAAATTCTATGCTAATGTCAACTTAATAATAATGACATATGATAAAATTAAATAAATTTTTCTTAACAAGTTGCAAAAGAATTAACATTTGAATTTTTTAATTTTCTATATATTTCAAATCGAACAAAATGTTAATGAAAAAGAATTTTAAGAAAATATTTTTTTAATAATATAAAATATATGCTACTTGTCATCTTTTAATCTTTTCATTAAAATTAAAAAAAGAAAAACAAAAATTGCTTACATGGAGGTTGAAGAAGAGGATGACTAACATGAATGCCAAGAGGTTGGCTGACTAGATGAGAAACAACTGTTTGGTTGACTCCTTTAAATTTATGGCAAGACAATACTCTGTTCAATTGACGGTCAGTCCAATACAATGTATCTTCAAATATGGTGAGTGAATGAGGATGTAAGAGGTACTAAAAGAAAAAAATATTTGTTAATAAAACTAAACAAGTTTTAAATAATAAAAATTTTGATTTTTTTTATGACTTACATGATTTTTGGCTAAAACTTGTTGACGCCCAGAACCATCATAGTTGCAAAAATCAATATAGTCTAGTTTACTATCGGCAAAATAAACTCTCTTATTAGGTATATCTACTGTTAAACCATTTGGCCAAAATATTTTTGTATGCACAATTGTTTTTCTTAATGTTCCATCCATTCCACAGCTTTCAATTCTGGGATTTTCACCCCAGTCTGTCCAGAACATTATCCTGGATCTAAAAAAGAATAAAAAAATTAACTTCAAAGCTTGAAAAAATACACCAGCTTAAAAACTTTAAGAGTATTAATTACTTTTCACTTGGGTCAAGTGAGAGCCCACGTGGTTGACTTATATTCTCGTTAAGTAAAACGATATGATGTTCTCCATTGAGAGTGGATACATCCAATGTCTTAAGTCTGGAATCAACCCAATAGAGATTTTTTCCAACCCAATCCACAGCCAAACCTTCTACTAAATCTAATCCACTTCCTACAACCTACCAAAAATTATAAAAAATATAAAATACTACAGCAAGGAATATATAATTTATTAAAAATTGTACAGTTTATAAAACTGTAAAAAAAAACATAATGAAAAAATTAAGACAAACACAAGAACACACAAACTTAATAAAAAGAATCTATTCTTAAGTTGATCACAAAGTAAACATTTGTTAATTTTCTTGTCATGGTTTTCTTTTTATCAACAATCTTTAAATCAAAAAGTATACATACATTTTTTGCTAGTTGACAATTTGTTTTAATAACTGTGAAATGATGAGATTAATATTGCATAAATCAATACTCACTATTTCTGGCTCACCTCCTTTAACAAGACGGAAGATCTTTTTCAAAACCATATCAGACCAATAAATTGTGCCTGTAGACATTTCAGAAGCAGTAGCAACTACATTTTCCACCCGAACAGGCACTCTTTCTAATGTGGTAGTATTCAAATTAGCAACCAAAATTGAACGACGATTGGAAATTACCAAATAAGCACTGGTCCAATCTGAAACAAATTGGTGTTATATAGAAATAAGATATTAGAATTGTAAATAAAAAGTAGGAGATATAATTTATATTAGTTATTCCTATAAACAGCTAATTTTCTGCTCTTGATATTTTAAATTCATTTTCAGAAATTTTTTTGGCAGCCAATAAAATAAAAATGCGAAATTGCATCTATAACTTTAAATAAAACATTACTTAAATACATTTCTAATTTCACTTGAACAAGGCTTAGTTTTAAATGAATTTCTTTACATATGAAAATACTTTAACTTTCTTTAAAGTATTTTAAATATTACTTTTTAAATATTTTAAAAATTATACTAGTCTTTAAATATTACTTTAAAGATTAAAGAAAGTATCTTAACAAGAATACAATAGTATTTATAGATTGTATGAACAAAATTTTCCCTTGGCATTTTTGGTATAATACAAGAAAAATTATCGCCCAAGCAAAATTTCCAGAATGTTAACATTTGAAACTGGATATTTAGTATATTTTATCAGTTTTTAAAATCACAGCAAGGATTAATCGATTTATGGAATTAATGGTGCAAAGCCCAATAATGGACAATCAGCTCTAAATGTTGAATTCAGTATTGTACTTTAACTCTGTTATAAAAAATCATTGATAAAGTGTAAAAGATAAAATTTTACTTACATTGTTCATGACATGCATAAAATTAGCTTAACATGTAAATCTAGCTAACATATGATCACAAAAATAGCATGAAGTATCATGAAGAAAAAACTAATTTATTAAAAAATTAACTAAAAAAAGACAAGTACTGAAAATTTAAGTTTTAATTGGCAGCTTACTTTTTGCTTTACATGTATGACGGTCTGTGGTTAAAATATAACCTTCTAAACACTGGCATTTATAGGATCCTTTAGTATTTATACATTCTTGACTGCAAGCTCCAGGAATAGCACACTCATCCAAATCTAAAAAGTTCAAAAATAAAAATGAACACATAAAATATTAAATCTAAACTCTTCATTAGTAACTCAAATGAATATAACAATTAAATACATACTTCATGATTTCATATAAGACTTAAAATGGTAAATTTTATATAAAGTTACTTTTTTTGAAGACTAGTAAAATTACCCTTTTAAGCATGAAATTTACAATTAGTATTTTGGAATAAGGAGAAAACTAGATATTAGAAAATCCAAAATCAGTCTAGTTCCTAAACTGTTCTGATAACATTTAAAATACTTTCAGATAATTTATTTCTAAAATTAAAAAACTAATCATTTAATACAATTGCCATATAAGACTGTCAAACTTACCTATACAAGTTTTTGTATCATTAAGTACTTTGCCTACAGGACAGGTACAGATAGGTCCAGATGGAGTTTCAGAACAATTGTGAGTACAACCCATATTCTTTGATGAGCAAGTCTCAAGGGCTGTTAAAGAGACATTTAAATTTAGATTTTAGATTCTTTTAAATTTAATACCTTTTGATTATTCAATGGAAATACTCAAATATAGTTAAAAACAATTTTATTAATTTATGTGCAACAAAGGTGTACTGAAAATAAAATAAAAACTTACTACAGCCTGGTCCTTCATCAGTGTCTCCTGGGCAATCAGAATGTTTATCACATACTTTGACTAGAGGAATACAGCGCCCAGTAACATCAGGGCATGCCCATTCTCCACTAGGACAACCTTGTTCAATTGGTCCTAGATAAAATATAGATCTTATTTTATTAACTCACATTTAAGTTTGTACTTACTAGAAAAATATTAATAATATAATTACTAGAAAAATATTTTAAACATAAATCAAGACCAAAAAAATTTCTAACCACATGCATGTCTGTGGTCTTCATCAGATCCATCTCCACAATCATCAGCTCCATCACATATCCAGGATTTGAAGATGCAGCGAGTGTTGTTACATTTGAAATGATTTGGTGGACATTCAACTTCACCTAATATTAAAAAAAGCAAATTACATAATCATTTTAGATATTTAGAAAAGCAGAAATTCTTTAAAAGTTTTTCCTATTTTAAAAATAAAGGTTATAAAATTTACCACAAGAACTTGGTTCATCGCTTCCATCTTCACAATCTGAATTGCCATCACAGTACCAAGATTTTGGAATGCAAATGCGAGATGTATGGCATTGAAATGTTTTATCTGAGTCACATTGATCAGGTGCTCTTGATGCTAAATATTTAAACAAAATTTCTAGAGTTATTATACACTTACCTACAATTAAAATAGACATCTAGACTACTAAATTCCATATTTCTTTAAAATGATTTGTATGGTAAAATGATCAAATTGGAAAGTAAAAAAATAATATCCAATCTTTTATAATAAATACTACCAAGACTTTAGTCCCATAAAAAAGTAGTATACTCTATGGTAAAAAGTAAATTTAGATTTTAAAGAAAATTATTTCAAGTTTTTTTTTTCTTTATAAAAAAAGAAAGTGATTTTGTTTTAGACATAAGTAAATGTTTAATAATAAAGTACTTCAATATTTTGAGAGAGAATTTCATAATATTTACAAACATTGAAAAATTGCAATATAATAAATATATTTATAATTAAGTAACATATCCAAACAATTTAATATATTAATGAAATAAAACAAAATCTAGAGTTATTTTAATTTGTAATGTAACACAACAAAAAAGGCCATTTTTTAACATTAATTCTTTTGCATTACTAACAATTACAAACATATTTTAAATACAAAATCAAATAATTTTTGTTATTAATGATTGAAATACATAATAGAAACAGTAAAATAATTATGAAATAGTTATTACAAAATATCAGGCAATATTATCCTATTTATTAAAATGCACAATATATTAAAATTCGTAACTGCAAAATATTGCTCACATAATTCAGATTTTACAGAGTATATGTATTAAAAATATACAAAATTTTTTAAAAATTATGAATTAAATATACAATAAACAAAAGCATTTGAAATAAACTTACGGCAGTTTTGTTCATCAGAACTATCTTGACAATCAGAAACTCCATCACAATGATAACTTTCATGTATGCATTGTTTTTGGTTAGCACATTGGAATTGGGATGAAGTACATGATATTGGAGGGCAGCTCTGCTCATCAGATTGATCAAAGCAATCATTATCACCATCACACACCCAACTTTGTGGAATGCAATGACCAGATCCTGGACATGTGAACTGATAGTATGCACAAGTCTTTTCAGCTAAAATAGACATTAATTCCATGATAAAATTTTACTCAAGAAATTATAAAATAAAAAGACAACACTGGGCATATTTTCTCATCAAATTATTAATAATAATTATTTAATGTAGCAATAAGATAATTTAAAGAAATTACCACAAACTATCAAGCAGTTATTTCAAATAATCATAATTATTTTACTTTTTAAACACTAATGGGGAAAATATAGTTAAAAACTAATTACCTTTTATCTTGTTTACTAAGTGACTGAAAAATTTGTCTATGTATAGGTCATTTGTAAGAAATTCTGCTATCGTGCTTTTCATTAGGTTGGAAGTTAGACTATTAGAAATTTTTGTTAAAAGGTGAAACTTAGATGACAGATAATGAAAAATATTCTTTACGTTGACTCTAATATTTTAAAGTTGAATAATCAACTATTAGAACCAAGCAAGACAAATTGATAAAATTGTAAGTTTTATTGCTTAAATTTGAAAATACATAAGGGTCTTTCTAAGAGGCCAAAATGTTGTTCATCTACATTGCTTTTCTAATAAGTCTTATTTTAATTTTGTATTTTCATTATAATTTAGTTTACATATACATTTCATTAAAAAAAGCTTTATTATAGGAAACAGTGTGATTGGAAAATATTTTTCCTTAAAATTTTTATTACTAAAATTCAACATTTAAAGTCAGTTTGAAGATGATTGTCTCTCTTTTATGAAAAACAACACTTCTGAATGAGTTTCAATACAAAATACGGGAAATTTTTGAGCAAATTCAATTACTTCCAATAGAATGAGAAACTTCAAAAATATTAATTTTTTAAAATATTTTAATTAATATAATCAAATCTGAGCATAATTAAAAAGATAAGTAATTTATTAAAAGCTTAACATATTATCATGGTTTTAGTTGATCATAAACATTTTAATTAACGCGGAGACTTACTACAAAAATCTCCTTCATCGGATCCATCACCACAATCATTTTCTGAATCACATTTCCATGATTTTGGAATGCATCTACCATTTTCACAAGGGAATTCTGTTGCTTCACATGTAACATTAACTATAAAAAAAAGATTTTATTGAAAGGAGAAAAAGCTTTAATTACAAAAAATTATAATGGAACATTATAAGTACTAGAATTTCACTTTTCACATAGTAAGAAAGTAATTTGTTATGAATTTCAAATTAAAAATGAAGTAAAATATTTACACATAAAACTACGAAAACTAGTTTAATTTTCTTTTAGCTTCTATTAAAATGAGGCAACATATAGTAATCTTTAGAAATACTTATCTGTTTTATCAGTACCCATCTTTGAACAATAAGTTGTGCTTTATAAAAGATATTGTTTTTAAATTGATTTAGAATTAAATATGTTATTGTTCATTATCATTATTTAATAATTCTAGCAGAAGACAATTTTGCATTTAATCTTAATTTACATGAAAAAAATAGTACAAATTATCAATAAATTCAATCAGACTTTTAATAATCAAATTTTTTTCGATAGAAAACACTTACCACAACCCATTTCATCAGAATAATCCCCGCAATCATTATCAGAATCACACCTAAAGGATTGTGGTATACAACGACCACTGCTACAAGCAAATTCACGGGATCCACAAGTGCTTTCTGCAAATAATTATAAGATTAAAATGAAATATTTGGTAAAATCATAATTTAATAAATTAAACCCTTAGAAATGTTGTAAACTCACTCAAAAGCTTAGAAAATGTACTTCTATAAGAATGTCAATATATGGAAGTAAAATACTTCAATAAGATATCAAAGATGAACAAGATTTTCTCCTATTGTTGATTTTACTTTTAATAGGTATCTTTGAGATTTTTATTTTTACATGAAAGTTTGACCATTCTATATTAAAATTTGTTTTATAATACACTTTCCTAAACAATTTTTCTTATAACTTTTTTGCAAAATTTTATGTAATTTTTAAAGTTTGTTTTTTGATTTAAGTCTTTAAATATAAAAATTAATATAATAAACAAAATCTTTGAGTTTATTTTGGATCATCTGCAATATTTAACATTTTCTCTATATCTGACATACTAAGTTGGATGCAATGCCTTTAACACGAAGATGAGCTGAAGTATTTTAAAACAATTTAGACATACTGTGAATTATAAAGCAATTTCTCTTGATGTACTTCTATAGAATAGTGATTTTGGCGATGGTTAAATAATGAGAAATTACCATTAAGAGTAGTTTCTTTTAGTTGAATAATTTTTTTCAGGAAGCTAAAATCTTTCAGAGTTTGATTTTATATTCATCAAAATTGCATAAAAATTTTTTAATTTTGTATACATTTATATCTATACAAAATTTCTCTTTGTGTATGTATATTTATATGATTTAGATTACATAATATGCATGTTTATTTCATATGAAATTTGTAAACAGTTTTCAATTTTCCAATCAATTTTTTTTTCAAAGAAAAAAAAAAAAAAAAAGTAAATAAATTAAAAGAAAATCTTATTAATGTAATTTAGTAATAAATAAGTTATTTTAAATCTAGAAAGCTTAACATAAACATTTTATAATCTATTATCCCTTATAAGCATAAAAAGCTTACTTGAACAATTTTGCATTTCATCAGAATTATCCAAGCAATCATCATCGCCATCACAGACCCAGGTTTTAGGTATGCATCTTTGGTTATCACAAGTGAAGTCCCATGAGTTAGGACAAGCTTGAACAGGAGGTTCAGCATCAGGATCAGCTTGACATGTTCTGTTGTCACTACTTAAGCGTTCACCATATGGACAACCACACTGAGCTTTTAGGTCTGGACCTTGGCTATTATTAGAAGGAATAGGAAAGCAGAACTTTTGGCAGTTTCCATTGTTGCTCCAACAAGGATGGCGATCTGTATACAAATGAAGCTCAGATTAAATATAAAAGATTATTTTGTTTGTTTTCCATACATAAAATATACTTTAATAATTTCTTACTGTCAATTCTTTGATTTTCTCGGCTAAATACTTTGATTCCATATAACCTACTCCCTTCTTCAACACTTGCAACAATTTCTTCTCCTGCTCCGGTTTCTTTATGCATTCTTAAAATAGCATCTAATCTCCAGTCTGTTACATACAACATATCTAATAATAAAAATTAACTTTAGTATATTAAAATTTTAAAATAATTTTAAGTAATTAAAAATTAAATGAAGGAATCTTGCATTATATTATCTTTACATTTTTCAGTGTCTTGATCTCAAATTCACAAAAAGATAAATTAAAAAAGATAAATTAAATCCTATAATGAAAATATGAATTACATAGCAAAATTTAGGCAAAAGTTTATTTAATACAAAAAAATGCATTTATACATAACTAATAATCTAAATAAAACTAAATTTAATTTGATGCAATTAAGATTTATTAATGAAATAATTTAGTCTTCTCTTTAACAGTTTTATTATTTATTAAACATCTCTCAAACTGTCATGTACCAATTATTTTTTATAAAAAATAAAAAAAATTCTTTTGGAAATTGAGAGCCACTTTTTATTGCATAGACTTAACTTATTTTTCATTATTATGTTCCCAGATTTTTGAGACAAGCAAGCTACCAAAATGCAAAATAATTTATTATTTTGAAATGGCAATACACTATTAATATCTATTTTAAATTTTAAGTACTTATTCAAATATTTCAAACAAATTTAAAGGAATCTCAGATAATGTTTTGAGCATCAGAAAATCCATTGTTTAAAATTAAAAATCTGGTTTTATTTACAGATGGTTAATTGTTTCGTTGTCCTATAATCATTATTTGCAGACAAGAAATCATTCAACTCAATAAAGGATGATGGGTAATTGAGTCCAATATATTCCAGATTGAAAGAAATAAGTCCAGACTTTGATCAGTCAGGATTCTCATTGGAAAATTAGATATAGTTAGAAGCTACTTCCACAAATTCAATGTTTTAGTATGATTAGTAGTTATTGTATGATTAGTAAATGTATCTAACAGTTAAGGGTTGACAGTGAAAAAATTTTCAAAATATGGTTTGCTACCACTTTTGTAAACACTAGTTTTGTTTGCTACTCAATAGTCATTTATTGCATACAAGATTTTATTAGATAAAAATTAACGATTTAAAGTGGATTTCAAATCATCACTAATATTTAAACTTGAAGTGGGAATGGAACTTGCACATTGTTGAATGTAAGATATTGCAAGACCTACAATTCAAAGTGCACACACATTCCCAACCACTACACATAACTACCTTTAAGAGTTAAATCCCTGAACTATCAAACTAAAAGTAAGAGTGTTGCTTATTTAACTTCTAACTCACCTCCAATATTTGGACAAATAGTAATGAGAACAGGCTTATACTATGTAATCCATAAACTTCTTGAATTATAATATATGGTGAAGTTAAAATTACTAATAAATCAAGAATTCAATAGTAAAAAACCAGTAATTTTTAAAGTATATGAAAGAAAAATTTTAAAAATTAGTAATAGAACATAAAATGTAAAAAATTTATGCAATGTAAAAAATCTTTTTCTAGACAACTTCAATTAAAGTTTTAAATTTTAAATATAATTTCAATCATATGAATTATTTCCCACACTAAAATAACTTTAGCTACAGTTTTGAGGAAACTGATTACTTGATAAAATAGGAACTGGGATTATATTGTAAATAAAAACAATTCTAGATCCTGTTTTATCAAGTCAACTTTATTAATTAAATTCTAACTAAAAATAAATTTAAATTTTTGAAGAAAACAAAATTTTAATAACTTGATCATAATTAAAAAATAAAGGTATATTTGAAAAGCGTTTTAGAAATTTTTAATGCAAATAACTGATTATAAATATGTACAATTTAAAACATACCATGGTGAATAACTAAAGAGAAAGGATGTTTGATTCGAGGAGAGCTTATAGTTTGAACATCATCGCCATTTAAATCAGCATGTTGAATATGATCGAGTAGAGCATCACACCAATAAAGTCTGTCTTTTGTATAATCAATAGCCAAACCATTAGGCCAGCCTAATAACACACCTCTAAACACCATTAAATTGGATCCATCCAAATAGGCTCTGCTAATGTTTGCTGGGCGATCCCATTCAGAATAGAAAACGTATCTGAAATGGATTTTATTTTAATAATTTTATATTGGAATTTGTGAAAGTACAAGAATTAATATTAATGAAATTAAATTTTTGACATTTATTAAGTTGGAAGTGCTATGATAAAAATAAAATGTAAATGTTTATTTTAATAATTTACCCTTTATTAGGATGCACAACAATGGCACGAGGTCTTTTCAAATTTCTTAGTAGAGTTCTACGATATTGAAAATTGACAGTATTTATAACATTTAAAGTTCCTTTCCGACTATCAATGTAATATAAGTTGCTGGATACCCAGTCTAATGCTAAACCTTCCACTCCTTCATTTTGTGAAGCTAAAACATTTGTTTGTCCTGAAACAAAAATAAGTTAAATAGATTTCATAAGTCAAGTTTTATTTTTTTCAAAAAGAAATTTAAGATTTAAAAGTCTTACAATAGAAATATTATCATAAATATAAAAATATATATTTTACATACCTGTACCATCAACTTTTATTCTGTAAATTACATCAAGAATGACATCTGAATAATATATGTAACCTTGCTGGGCATCAAAATCAAGGCCTACAAATCTAGCACTTTTACTAACAATGGGAATCATGGCATCAGAAAAGCCATTAGCGACAGGATTCAGAACAACTCCTCGCACAAATTTCTGCTGAGCATACAACAAAAACTCTTCTACCTCTATGAAAAGGAAATTTTGGATGTGTTTATTTAAAATAAAATTTAATTTTTAATTGATATAAGGAAATTTAATTCATAATATATAATCTAAAATTCAGTTTTATTTCACAATGCAGAACATTGGACTTAAGTAATAATGGTTTTAATTTAATGTAATTTATACATATATTTTTAATAAACATGAAAAATTTTAAAAAGAACATAATACTTATATTTAAATTTTATTATAAATATATTATAAATAATTTTAAATATATTCTTTAAATAGTTATACAATAAATATATTCTTGATTTTCTGATTCCTCATAACCTTAAAATTCTTTTAAAGAAATTTTATTGATGTAAAACATTCAACACTTGGTTTCATCATTGTTAAAATTTAAAATGTCAGTATTTACATTTTATAAAATAAATTTGCTCCAAGCTTACTTTTACAAGTTTTCTCATTATGAGCAATTTCATAGCCTACATTACAAACACATCGGTAACCAAGACTAAAGCTATCAGCAGACCTTGTTAGCAGACACATGTGCTGACAACCACCATTGCTGAAATAACAGGGATTCACAACTGTAAGAGAAAAAATTAGGTTTGTACATCTAAGAATGAGCTGTTATATTTTAAATTCTAAAAGTATTCAATATTCTATTTGAATGATTTTAATACAAATTTCAAAATACTTTTATTAGATAAATATAGGCTATAAAATATAATTCACAAGAACAAACTAAATTAAATTAATAATCATAAGACATCACAAATGAATTACTTTAGTAAAAAATTATAATTTACAACAATCTTATTATAGAATTTCTGCAGAAAAATTAAAATACTTAGGACAAAAACCTTTATCATGATACAAATGATCTAAAATTTCATAAATTTTATCATTGGCTTTCATGACTCAGAAGGATTGAAACCTCCTGTAATTTCTAACGATTAAAGCCAAGACTAATACTTGATGAGCTTTTAAGTTTTTAAAAGTCAAGCTTATCTTAAATTTTTATAAATTTCATTTTCTTTCTGAAATTCTAATATTAATTAAAAAAAAAACTATATTGAAATTCAGAACAATATTGAAATATAACACTACATCTTTATGGTTTCGAAATTTTAAATATACAACACTAGCTTGTGCAATATTTATTTATTTAACAAATGAGAACATTTTTCTTTCATGGTATTTTCTCCATAAATTCAAGTTAAATATAAGAAATTATTAGGATTAATATTTTTCAAATGAAAAAGGTAAGCAAAGCAACTTTTTACATTTAGGTATTAAACGTTTATTAGAAAATAAATATTATAGCTTACCAATAGGTTGGCGTAAATAATGGTAGGATTTTATAGCTTTTGGTTCTTTCAATAGAGAACGATCACGGTAAATTGTCATAACAGTCTGAGAATTGTTATACAGGTCAGTTCTTAAGACTCCTTGTCTTGTCCCATCAGTCCAGTATATATTGTTTTCAAACATAGTTAATTTACTTGGTGATGGTACTCTTGTACTTCCCCGAATGATTGAAGTTCTGTTGAAATACAATAAAGTCTTTTCATAAAATGTCAAATTATGAATTATTTTCTATTTACAATCATAAAAACTTTAACTTATTCTGAGTAACAATTCAAGTAATTGGATTGTTATTAACTGTTTAAGTGTGGCGAAGATCTATCGCACTTAACTTGTTATGCGCCAAAAATGCGGAGAAGCGCGATATCGCTTCTCTTGTTTTTGTACCGAAGATGCGGAGATGTTGCTGTTGGTTAGTATAATTTTTACATCTATTGAAAGCAGTTGAATTCATATCAATCGCAGTTTTTATTCATTTTATATTTATTCAATAATTAGTGTTAATAATAACCATTTTTATTATTCTCCAAAAAAAAAAAATTACTACGCATTTCATTCCGCACTTTTAGCATATATATAAGAAAACTCTTCAGCACTCAAACGGTTAATTTAAACAGAATTAATAAAATGTTTTAGAACATAAAAGTTGCAAAACTTATAAATTTTTAACTGATTAAAAATTTCCATAACTGGAAAAGAAATTGATAATTCTTTTGTAGTTTTACATAAATATAAATAAAAATACAAAATTTTTTCCATTTTGGCACAATGAGATTATTTCATGTTTGATTTTTAAGATCAAGAATTATTTTATTAGTAAATGTAAATATGTATGAAATTTCCACCAAGTTAATAGATTATCTGATTAACAAAAGTATTCTTTTAATTATTAATTATTTTCCTAGTTTTTTTATTTCCAAATAACACAAAAAAAAGTATTGCAAAATGGAGAAAATTCTTTTTTTATTGACATTAAACTTAATGGTAGCTTTTTAAATAACAAGGCATTCTATCAAAAATAAGCACAAATCTAAAAACTTGTGATTGTATGATCATAATGAAGAAAAATTTACTTTAAATGATCTACAAAAATAAGAAAATACTGTAAAATGTTGTGAAAGTTAAAATACACGAGTCACTTATTTTCTTACCTTCCACTTCCATCATAATTGCAGGCAACTATCTGATCAAGTTGTGAATCACACCAAAATACTCTTTTAGCAACATAATCAAGTGTCAAACCAGAAGCTTTATAAATAAAAGTATTCACAATAGTTACTCGAATTGTACCATCCATATTTGCTCGATCAATATTATCAGCATCGCTAAAGAACATCAATCTAAAAGAGGATGAATCATATTCAAATAAATTTGTTATAATGCATTTTTTAGAAAAACAAAACCAAGATAATTTAAACACACAACAATAAAAACACATTTTTAAAAAGCAGAAGTTTGTCTAGATTCAAAAATGATGAATCTTGTCAAAAACTGTAGATCTTTGTACAATTATAGCCTTGTGAATTTTTAAGGAAAATTGCACAAATTTCATTTTATATTAAACTGCGATATGAATTTGTTTTAAGTCAAAGTGAATGATTTGCTATCAGTGATTCTATGATTTTAAACATCAAAATATTATATTTGAATTAATAACAAATTATCAACATGATTATAATAAATATTTATATCTAAAAATTTTATAATTGAGTTCATACCCAAGATGAGGATCTAGAGCAATGTCTAATGGTGAAGATAGATTCCTGCTTATGAGAATTGTATATTGACTTCCATCTAGTTCCATTACATCAATTTTCTGACCAATGGCATCACAAACATAAATTTTGTTGCCAATCCAGTCAATAGCAAAAGCAGTAGGACTCCATGGGAAAGAAACATTAAAATCAGAAATATGTTCAGAATCTCGCCAACTGTCCAATTTAATAGAGTAAATCTATAAATAAAGAGTAATGTAAAACATTTTTTATTAATTATAGCTACTACATAAATGACATATGATTATATGATAATATAAAAAATTAAATTTAAATAAATTATAGTTTATTTTTAATTTTTCATCTGTGTGTGTGAGTAACTTATAATTACAAGTACAATGATTTTAAACAGATTTAAGGATTGGGATTAATACTCACTTTACGTGTAACAGTATCAGACCAGAATAAAAGGTTCTTTTGATAATGAAAATCCAAGCCACTAGCAGCAGTAGTATTAGTTACTAGTTCTAATGAAGAACCTTCAGCATTGACTTTAAAAATTGCACTATGATGAGCAAAAATAAGCCTCATAGCAGAGCCTAAAATATTTCAGTATTTAAATAAACTAATTATAAGAGTAATAAAAGCATTTGAAGTCTTATAAGATTGCAATCTAAATTATTTCAAGGAAAAGCTTTTATTTCAAAGAACATGCAATAAGCTATTAACTTACTATTTTCAGCTCGACAATGTCTTGGTGGTACTAATGAGTAATCGGCAACACAGGAACAAATAAAGCTACCCATTGTATTAAAGCAAACTTGTTCACAAAATCCCCATTCATTACATTCATTTAAATCTGAAATTAACAGTTTTAATTAAAATTTTAAAGAATAATGAAATTTAAATGCATTAATATGTAGAAGAATCAATTTCATCAAAAGGATTTTTAAAAGGATAAAGAGTGCAATTAATATTATGAAGCATATCCAAAAAGAAAAGAAATCTTAATAAGCTACAATATGAAAAGACATTTTGGATCAATTTCATTTTAAAATAAAGTATATATCACAAATTTCCAAAGACTGTTGGCTATATAGAACACACGTCTTTACAATATCTTCCTAATTCAGTTACAATAAAAGTACTTTTTTAAGTTTCTATGTACTCTTTACATAAGAAACTTAATTTCATCTACTATTTAGAGAAGACTGAACCAGCATAGACATTCAAATTGAAAATTAGTGAACTGAAGAACAAAGCAATAATGATTAAGACACCAGCAATGCAAAATACACAGTAACAATTGTATATATTCTTTAAAAAATTATTCATAAAAAATGGAGCAAAGTTTTTAAAAAATGGAATAATCAAAACCAATTTGAAGTAAAAGATTTGTTGGCAGTACAATAATTTTCTTAAAACAATTTAAATGAAAATTTGATATAAATGCTCGAGTAAAATACATACCTACACATTTTTGGGAATTCATTGGGTCAACTTGCATACCAAGCCCGCAGTAACATTCACCACCTTCTAAAGATGGCCGACAACCATATTCACATCTTAATGCACCACATAATTGTGAAGCTAAGAGACAAAATAAGTTCAAGAACTAGATAAACTTTTATATTTTTAAATTTGTATCATTAAGCTCATTAAAATTAATTTATGAATAAGAATTATTAACTTAAGTAAACTAAAATATACTGAAATGAATTTAAATTACTCTAAAAATTAAATATAAACTACATAGGCATTTCTAGAAAAAATATAGAATTTAAAAATAATTTAATTAGATATAACAATTCAATATACACTATTCAAATATAAGTTTTCTTTCGACCACAAAATTTAATGGAAACTTACAACATGCATTTTTTTCATCAGCACCATCTTCACAATCTCTAATCCCATCACATAGTTTCTTTTTGTCAATGCATTTTTTCTCTGAAGGGCATAGGAACCTTGAATCAGGACATGATATTAAAGCTAAAAGAAATGAAAGTTAATTAAAAATGCATTAATATTAGAACAAACACATTTAATAATTTCTTTTCCATGACAGGTAAATTTAAATACTTTTTACAGAAATAAGTTATATAAACACTAATAAAATTAATGTTATAAAAAGCATAAAATATTCTTAAATTTTACTGTACCAAAATTAAAAAAATACTTTTAAAGAGTTATGAAAATATTAAAAAACATTTGTTTTAATGTAGATCCACAGGAAAAAGAAATTTAATCAGTTAAACAAATTCTTCATACTGTCAAACACACAATATTAGGTAAAACTTTAATTAAACGTTAATTTTCTAGTGAATCCTCATCTATATCGTTTTACTTTCATAATATAAAAACATTTATTTTCAATTGATGACTTAAAATTAACACCAAAAAATTTGTGAGGTTGAAATGATAAAATTAAAATAAAAATTCTCAGATAAAGCACTTAGAAACTTATTTTAAGCCCTCGTTTTTCATTAAGGCTTCTCTAACAAGCTGTGAACCATTATAATACACATTTAGTTTAAATACTAATCATTTATTGCTTATGAGAATGATCATTTGCTCAATGTTCTTAACCTTTTACAAGTTTTTCTACATCTAATAAAAAACACACAATTTTAAAATACTTTTATATTCCGTATCATCATTTGCCAACAATGGTTCTGTTTAAACTTCTACAACATTTATTCCTTATATAGTTTAACATTTTGTCGATTCTATCTTAAGATGAAGGCATTGAAGGATATAATACAGTGCAGTTATGAGAAATCTACAATGGTGTGCAAAACTAAAGTAACAATGTAAATTTTAAGCAGATAGCCATGAAACTGCATAAAAGGAGTTCTTGCGATCAGTGCAATGAACATGTAATTCAATGGAAAGGTCATGCATATGCAAATATCAGTGTCAAAACATCAAAGGTGATGTGAGCATGTGCAAAACGCCTGCGCTCAGAGTGCGCAGTTCAAGTCTACAATAAAAGGAAGGACAGAGGAGCACTTAAAGATTTTTGTTTCAAGTGCAAGTGAGTGTCTGTGAATCTGGCTGGAAGAAATCACCTGGACAACTTCACACGAGGAAGAGTGATTGGAAAACTGCAGGAGGGGCGTAGTGTGACCAGTGTAGCTGAAGAGTTCAGAATCAACAAAAGTGTCGTTTCGCGGACTTTTAAAGCCTTCAGAAGCACAGGTACAGTTATTAGAAAGGTTGGTGGTGGCCACCCCAGGAAAACAAGTGCAGTGGATGACCGCTATATCATCCTGCAGGCGGTAAAAAACCCGAAACCAGTCAGCAAGTGCCATTGCCCAGCAACTGTGAACAGCAACGGTGTGACAAATGTCATGGTTTACTGTGGCCAGACACCTTCACAAAGTTGGCCTATTTGCACGCCGTCCCAAACGCTGCACTCCACAGATCACCATCAGTGGCATCGCTTAGAGTGGTGCAAAGAGAACAAAAACTGGACATCTGATCAATGGAGCCGCGCCCTCTTCACAGATGAGAGTCGTTTCAGTGCCACAAGCGATTTTCAATGTCAGTTGATTTGGAGAGAGGTTGGGACACTGTTTCATCATAGTAACATAACGAAAAGAGACCGTTATGGTGGTCCTGGAGTTCTCATCTGGGGAGGCATTATGCTGAATGGACGGACTGAGCTCTACGTTTCGTGCGGACGTTCTGTAACAAGAGACTGCTATTGTCAGAAGGTAATCCTTTCCCATGTGCGTCTGTTCCAAGGTGCCATTACAGCAGATTTCACTTTTATGGATGACAATGCATGGCGACATCGAACTCATGCTGTTCAGCAGCTACTAGAAAGTGAAGACATCACCTGAATGGATTGGCCAGCATACTCCCCTGATTTAAATCCCATAGAACATGTGTGGGATGCTTTGGGGAAATGCATTGTGGCACGATTGCATCCCCCGGGGAACAAGCAGCAACTGAAACAGATGCTGATTGAGGAATGAGCACTCTAACCGCAAGAATTGCTGGACAATCTGGTACTGAGTATGGGGAGACGGTGCAAAGCAATCATTGCAGTAAGGGGAGGGCATATCAGATATTAAGGAACATCTGTTTGTTATTATTTCTCTTGGACAGATGATCTTGTGCAGGGATACTGTGAGTTCAATATAGCTGAGTTTTGTTTGACTCTATACTGTATGCATTGTATTCATTTTTGTGTAACTATGCTTTCATCCTTTAAGTACAAAATGATGTGTTTCATGTCTGAATTTCATGTCCCTCAGATAATTTCTCGCGGAGATATGGCAGAAAAACCACCTGTTGCTTAAGTTTTGCACACTAATGTATTATTGTAATCCTTTTAAAAAAAATTATGTTAGGACACATGGCTTTACAACTTCATAAAATTCTGTTTAACAGTACAAATTGTCTCTATGATAATTACAAAATATTACAGATTAGATTTTCCCAGTGAGAATCAAGTTTCTCTAGATTTAAAGACAAGTTATCTTTGATTTGTTTCATTTAAGTTTATTCTTTTAAATAATGATTTCAAATTTGTGACGTTTTTGATAAAGCAAATTTATTTAATAGAAAGTTACATTTAAGAAAAACTTACTGCAATTAGCTTCATCTGAATGATCTGTGCAATCAGCATGTCCATCACATCGCCATCTTGTTGGAATACAGATAGCATTTGTGCAACGGAACTGACCAGTGTTACACGCAGGAAACTCTAATCATAAGAAAAAGTAAGATATTTTAGATTACTTTCAAAAACTGAGCAAAATTTGTAATTAAAAAATGCATCTTGAGTTATGCAAAGACAAACCAGTAAAAATTAAATAAAAAATTCAAAAATTTTATCAAAAAAGGTAAAATAAAACTGAAACAGAATTTTAAGTAAATTTCAGCACATCATGAAGTTTTTTCGACAACAATTTGAAAGATAACTATAATTTACCTAAAATCAAACATACATCTTCACAATAAAATGTTGATTTAAAATTACACATATGTAACAATTATATACATTGATTTTCTATAAATAACCACAGCTTTTATCATTACTACTGATTTTATCAAAATTTTGGTAAAGAAAACTTCTAAATTAAGAAATAGTGTGAAATGATATCAAACAGGAATGAAAAATCAGAAAATCTACTTCATTACTTTAGAAAATGTTTATGAAGGAGCAATATGTCAATACTCATGGAATAGATAGAAATTTTGCATTTTATATTACTTTTATTAGTTATTTTACTATTAAGTTGTTTATTATAAGTATTAAGTTATTTCACTGAGAAATTTAAATATAAGTTAATTTCAGTTTTATGTATTCTTATCAAAATATTTAAAAAAATTTTTATATCATAGATTGTCATTGGTTGCTCAATGTGACATTTAAGTAAATTGTAATCTGTAAAGCAAAATGTTTTTAGTATTGGTTACAATGAAGACAAATATTAGAATATCAAGAAAATATTATGAAAAAAATATAAAGGAAGTTTAGAAATTGAGTCATACCACATTCTGCTTCATCTGAATTGTCACCACAATCATTCCAATGGTCACATTTTTTGCTTTCATCTATACATTTTGCTCCATTAGCACAGCGAAATTCATTCAATCTGCACTTTGTTGTATCTATGAAAATATGTTTAAAAAATATTACCAGATTAACCATACAAGTTTAAAGATAAAATAACCAAAATTTAAAAATTAAGTGAAATGGATACATAAAAAAAATTCAAAATAAAAGCATCTGAGAATTTTTATTTACATCCCAGCTATTCTTAAAAAATAAATTTGAGAAATTGTATTTAATGGGAAATTATAATTCAAATGTAAAAAAATCTAGACATAAATATTACCTTTACATTTTTAAATATTTTATCTTGGAAGTTCTTTTTAAATTTCAAAGAAAATGCAGATTGGCATTAATGATATACGAAATTATGATTTCAAAATAAAGCAAATTTTAATTATACTCAATAATACATATTTTTTTCCACAGACCAATAATTTTATAAATTGAAGAAATATTGAATAAGTTAATATAAAACACATTATAACCATTCTTCAAAAATGGGTAAATGTTCTATATTCTGCAGGTGGTAAAAATTTTCGCAATCTGTTAAGCTGGTGATTTATGGAGAATGATTTTTGCATTTGTAAGATATGGAAATCGTATTTGCGATTTAGCATATATAATTTACCTTTCTCTCTCACTACACTTACTATCCTGTAATGTTACTAAGAATTTTTGATAATTGGCTAAAACAATCTGATTAGCTCTACTCAGATACTATGCTGATAATATGCACGCGGAATACATGCAACATGGTTTAATATTCTCAGCTGATATGGTGGTGAGGGGAGTTAGCTAGGTGTCAATAAGACAAAATGCTTGATAAATGTGGGTTTTAATTAAACTATTTTGTAAAATCAATTTCTCCTTATTTCTATGCACTTATAACTATGGGAACTGGTGAAAGTATACCCCATGACTTGGTTCAAAAGGTACATTTGTGAAGTTGTATGTGTTAATATACAAAATTCAATTTAAACATTAAATTTAGAAACTTACTACTTTTACATAATTCATCAGATTCATCACTTTCATCCCTACAGTCATAATAATGATCACAACGTTTTTCAATAGGAATGCATAGACCACTACCACATTTGTGATCACTAGGTAAGCAGTTTCTATAATCTGTAAAAGGAAAATATTTTAGAATCAGATGTATAAACAAAAAGAAGATTAAGATAGGAATATAGGCAAATGATTAAGTTAACTCACTACAAGTTTCTCCTTCATCCGTACCATCTACACAATCTACTACCCTATCACATCGCCAGTATCGAGGTATACAGTATGACTGATTAAATACATAATGGCCACATGAAAATTGATTAGGATTGCACTGTGGGGGTGCTGAAATACAATGAATTTTAGTATGATTAAAAAAGAATAAGTATTGTACAGCAAGTTATAATGAATTCTTCACCAGCAAGAGTTAAGCTTTTAAGTATGAAGAACAAGATTCAATATAATTTATATTAATTTTTGATAACCTTGATTTTCAATTTTTTTTTAATAAATAAGGTTGGAAATCGAACTTCAGAGATACATCTAAAATTAAAATGCTTCTAACATATTTAATTTTTTAAGTTATTATAATTATAGGGTAAAAATACAATTTTGTATGAAGATAGAAAATTCAGTTGTACATTGTTAATTTTATAATAGTTAAGAACACATTAAATGAATAACAAAAGCTCAAATGACAAAATATTTACTTTTAAGTAACTGAAGACTAGGATTAAAAAGTTGAGGACGTACGTAATCAAAGAAATTAAGGTATAAAACAATTGAAAACATAGGTCTATTGCTTAGTATTAATTTGTAATAAATATAAAAACTGAGAACACTTCATAGAAGTTACACACACATTAATTATATACATATTAAATAGAAGCTAATAGATTTTGAGAACAAATTATATTATATAATTGATTTATAAAAAGAAAATATTCATCACAGCCTAGAGGATAGTATAATTTTTAATACATTTAATCAGCTATCACATATTGACAATTTGGTGAACTCAATGAATTGTATTCACTTTTTATGACAAGATACTTAAAAAACTTCCAAATATTTATATCAAAACTATACATGTAGAGAAAAGAAATTTAACATCCATATCTACAGTTAAAAGTAAATGGAATCTAATCTGGAAACTTTTCCATTTTTGAAAACCTGATGCGAGTCCTGTCTCACACCAGGTTTCATATTTAATAGAGTTTATAAATGTCAACTTAAACCTATCAATAATAAAAATTAGAAAATGCTAAATGTAGTTTAATTACATTGCATGCCATTCGATAGTTATTTTTCCACAAAGGTGCAGTTTCAACCTAAGATATAGTTTAAAATGAATTATGAGACTATTTATTTAAGGCAGTCTCTTCCCCTAAGTTTTCTCAAGCTTAATTCCTAAAATTCTCTGCCAAGGCTCTAGGCATAGTTAGCAGATATAAAAATTTATATTGATTGCTATATAAAAACTTATTAATTCAAATCTGCAGATTTTATGTCATGGCACATGACTAAACTTTGTATAGTTACTAAAATGTTAATTTTAGAATTCTATAGTTACTAAAATGTTAATGTTAATTTAATGAACGCCATACTTAAAAAAATTCCTTAAATATTAACAAAATTAAAATAATCAAAATAATATTTTACATAAATTCAAAATAAGATTGTAAAAATTAGACATAAGGACTGAAATATGTTTGATTCATGAATAAAATGCCAAATTAACTCTAGGAATAATTTATACCAAATGAACATCCTTTAATTTTGTTTTAAAAAATGAAATCAAACAAAATTTTACAATGTTAGTTAATTTATACAAAAAATAAACATTTAGTTTGAAATAAAAATTTCATTTACATTTAAACCATTTATTTTTAATAAAAATTTCATTTATATTTAAATCTTATGAAATTGCCGGGTCTAATGTTAAATGGAGAGAAAGTTTATTTCTGTTTGAAATTTGACAACAAATATAATAACTTCACATCTTTCGCTTTGGACAATTAAAACTCAACTCTGTTTTATTTTATTATTATTTTTTTTTGTTATTTATAAATTCTGAGTCTTATCAATATATGATAAAAAAAAATATTTAGTTTAATTGCTTATATTATTAAGTTATCAAAAGCTCTTAGATACAATGTTTAAAATAATTCATCCTAGCATTATTTTATATCCAATGAATATAAAAATTTATCATTTTAAATAAAAAAATGTGAGACCAGTAAAAAACTTACAACATGACTGGTGTTCATCTTCTCCTTCCTCACAATCTCTTTGATAGTCACATACCCACCGCCTTGGTATACACCTTCCATTTAAACAACGAAAGTTTTCTGGTGTGCATGATATAGTTTCTGAAAAAAGTTTAAAGTAGAAACAGTTTAGATTTTGTCACCAAAAAAGGAAAAATCTTTATTGGGAGAAAAGGTTAAAACTTTTATAGATTCATTCTTTGACTTTTCCAAAATACAATACTTATTTGAAAAATTATTTTTATTAAGTAGTGATAAATTTTAAACTTCAAACATATTACATGTATTAAAACAGATTTTATTTAAAATTGCACTACAGCGTAGGTTCAGAAACTTTTAAAAATTTTCTTAATTTTTTTATAGTTAACTAATATTAATTTTGTAGTTAAATATTAATTTCAGAAATATTTATTGGTAAAATAAGATTTTTGAAAAGCTGATTATAACTGCATTGTTTACAACTGATTATATACATTGTAAACTAGGTTGTATGAGGTAAATCACAAGAAATGAATACAAAATGTTAAATAGTGTAAAAAAATATATAATGTAAAATTGATTCCATCAAAATTTAGAGCATCAACAATACACCAGTTTTCCTATGTCACTATAAGTAATTATTGAGCTATTATAAGACAAAATATTTGAACTGAATAATAGTGGTGAAAAAACTGATGCAAAGACAAAAATGACATAATTTTGAGTATTTATCAGTTCAACAGATTAAAAATCTTTAAGTGACTTAAAAAGTAAATATGCTAAATTTAGGTTTATATCCAGATTACACTATACACAATATTTTTAGAGTACTGATAAATTTTTTATTGTCTACTTTAAGAATAAGTATTTTTAGCACAGTAATTTGATCATGCTTTCATATTTCAGTTTGTAGAAATTGTGTCAGTCAAGATAACTAATATTCATGTAAACAGCAATTCAAAACAAGTGACAGAAACAGCACATATCAGTTAACTCAAATAAAACAAATAAAACCGCGATATTACGGGCGCTCAGCGGTACAAAGGAAAATCTCGCAAATTCTAGCAGTTAAAATTCTAAACGTCTCGTCGTCGAGAATATTTTTGTGATAGCAGAACATAGCAAACTACAAAATAAAAACGTAGGGCAATAATGCAATATATTGTGAGCACCAGCATAATGTTCATAAGAAACATTTTTCTCAATGAACGTAGGTTGTTTTTATATTCAGGAACAGACATTCTAAAGTGTTGAAAAATGTACAATCGGCAAAATAACTTTGGTCCCAATCATCGAAATGAACACGCCGTTCATTTTTATACTATAAGAAATAGTTTTAACTACTACTAATATAATGCTGCAGGATTTTGTATTAAGATAAAAATTAATACTGTTCTCAATACGCATTTCATTGTTTTAAGTTTTAAAGAAATTCACATACACACAATTTTTGGTAAGGCAATTTGAACAAGTTTTTATCATTAAATTAGTAGTTGTTTGTCGTGAAAAATCGCCAATATTCGCAGAAGCATGCATTCGAAAAATAATCGCCAATACAAGTCTCGAAAATAGTTAAATACAGTGTTTTCACTTTATCTTTGGTGAAATATTCGATATAAGGACATATATACGATAAGGACACTGATATTTTTTTTAAAATCAAAATTATCAAACGACTATATTGCATTATATCTAAGGACTTCAAAATTAATAAATTTTATATTTAAAACAAAGGAAAAACACTTAAAGCAAATAGAAAGAATATATTCATAGAAAATTCTCATTTAAATAAATGTCAATTGAAAAAATCACATCAAATTTTAATTTGTGCATATAGATTAAAAGTCGCTTATAAGATTTTTCTCCTACCTAATTATTCTGAGTAGACAATATTAACACATTAGCTAATTCAACCAATGAATATATATAACATGAAAATATATACTAAAATTTATACTCCCTCGGGGAGAAAAAAATCACACCCGTAAATTTTCATTAATTTAAAACTTTTAAAATTTTTACCTCTCGTTATTTTTAATATTTCTAAGAAACTTTAAATAGACTTACGCGAAATTTAAAGACTATTTTCTTGAGTTTTATCAAAAGGAGACTAGTAAATTTTGTTATTTCAATAAAATGAATAAAGGAACTCATTATCAGCAGTAATTTTCAATTTAATATAATTTAAGTTCTATAAATTTGTTTCATAAGGTATGTAATCTATTTCTAATTTTAAATTCTTACAATAGCAATAAAAATAATTTAACAGAACATTCATTACAATAGTAATCTCATAAAACGTATCCCGATTATTTTATTCATATTCTTATATCTCCTTTCTATTTTTTTTATAATATAAACTATTAAATTAAGTGAGTATTTAATAAGCAATTTTAAAACATTTAAATAATACTATCATGTCGATTTTTTTATACTTGAAGTTAAAGTTTTCTTAATAGCCGTTTTAAGCCAAGAATATATTGCTTGCAATTATATATAGCTAAATGTACCAGTTCCGTTGGAATCCGTTCAAATAGTTTTATATCTCATTTAAGGAATTTTGAAGCCCGGTGGCATAGCGATAGCGTTTCGCGCTCCCAACGCTCCAAATCTACATAGGCGGGATATATGCTTCGAATTTCAGAGCCCTCAGTCAAGAAAATAAAACGAACACTCTAGGCCTTGGTCCCTCAAGCCAAGAGATTAGTTTATTTAATGAATATATAGTTGACACTTGACGTACTGCATGTTTACTTGATTTCATCTTTGGAAAAAGCTTAGTTTTCGGAGAATCATGAACTGAAGATATTGAATAAACGCAATTAAAACAAAAGTAGAACACACAACATATTCTTATTTATGGCGCACAGGAAATAAACAAAAGTTCATCTCTCGTATAGATTCACTAAAAACAAATCGAATGAAATGAGGATTTTTGAAACGTTTCTTTAGTTACAAAATTATTAAATATTGAAATTCGGAATATTTTCCTTCGTGTGCCAGTGCATTTTCGAGCAGTGATGTACTGGGAAAGGCGAAAACTCAATTGCTGCCGTAGCAAAAGCAATACTTCAACAGCAATTAAAAATACTTAAAAATTGAAGAAATAATTTAAAAATTTAATCAATTTTAAAAAGAGGAAAAGAACCACCATACTCTTATCTTGAAACGAGAATAATTAAGACCCAGATTTTTACATCGTTTAGCTTCTAACATTTAGAAAAATAGAATTCTAATCAGAAAATAGAAATATGGATACAGACTAACAGTAAAAAGCCAAAAAACAATTTTTCTGTTATACATAGTAAATGTAAACACTAAACATGGAACTGAATAATATTTAAAACAGAATTTAAATAAGTCTTCAAGTTTGGAATATATTTATTAAAATTTCTGTATCTAAAAAAATACACATAAATATTTAACAAAAGAATATTTGGATCTGTATTGATATAGCTTAACTTTTATCGTACTATTCCTCCTCCCCCTTTTTTTTGAAAAATATTGAAGTTGTAATACTTTCAAAAATCATTTTTTAATGCATTTAATGCATAAACTGCATACTTTTTTTAATTAAGAAAAGCTGTTAAAATGTATATGAAAAGATATTTTTTGAAGCAAAATATATACATTAGCTAATTATTATACGTTTAGGAATTGGATAAGCGTGCATATTATACTCACATTGAAAGCTAAGCAGTTAATTTCAAGTTTATATGAAATGGAAAAAATTAATAAACTTAAAGGTACGATATATATATATATATATTTAATTAAAATAAAAAACAATTTGTACAACGGCCTAGATATTACAAATACAACATTTGAAAATCCTCTGCATTTCAACTAAACTGAATTTCGACGATAATTATGACATCGCCACGTGTGTTTCAACATAAAAATTCATTTATTATTTAAACTGGTTGCATAAGAAACGTGAATCACAGCCTATTTCATGACTAAACATTTAAACGCGGATATGGAAGATAAGCATTCGTTGGAGATACAAGTGGATCAGAAAAACTCAAATTATATTAACGGCTTGATTATTATGAGTGTAGTATTTTTGATTTTCAATCATGTGAAATTAAATTACGCCATGAATATGATTTCTTTCTAGATATAATTGTATTTGTAATTCATATTAAAAGTAACCACAAATTTTTCTTTCAGAGATAAAGCAATATTGCATTTGATTACTATTTTCATTAGAAGCAAATGGTATCTACGCAATTAAAATATTATTCTGCAGGTTCGTCAAATTTTGTTTGGGATTAAATTGAAATTGAATGCATGGATTAGAACTTTCATCAGAATATTTTGTTATTACGCAGGGGATAGCCTAATGACATTATGAGTGGTGTAAAGGATTTTAATAATCACCGTGTAAATTCCTTTCCAGTTTTCCACATTTAAACGTCACAAGGAGGGTGCCGGAGAAATTCCCAAGCATATACCCCAGACTCACCGTGACAAGTGATAGGACAGCGCTCTTCGGAGCACATGGACATTTATGTTGCGTTTCTGCTTTCTGCATGCATGTTTGTTTGTTTGTTGGAGTGGGTGCTTGGAAGTTTCTCGGGTTTCTTTCCTTGCAATATAAGAATATGGCCCTCAATGAAAAGTTCTTCCGGCAGGCAATTACGC
Source organism: Latrodectus geometricus (assembly GCA_026290005.1). Lineage (NCBI taxonomy): Eukaryota > Metazoa > Arthropoda > Arachnida > Araneae > Theridiidae > Latrodectus > Latrodectus geometricus. The sequence continues at coordinate 33,708 of JAPDSC010002473.1, forward strand.
AGTGAATGTTAAATTGCCTTAAAACAGCCTTAGGCTGTTAATCTACGAAGCGGCATCATGGCATAAAGCAACGAATGTCCATATCGAAGATATAAAAGCCATATATATTTCCCCTTTTTTAACAATAGCTGGGATTGAACCTGGGATCTTTCTCTTTGAAGAACGTTTTCCGACAGCTAGATAACGTAGAACCCAGTATCAAAATTTTTGTCTTTGGCCCTACTGAAAAAAAAGGTATTGCACTTCAGAATTTTAATTTCAGCTTTTGTTAACAATTTCAAACACAAAATGGATTTGAATTATGTATAGTTGCTTATAAAGGAACGAAATTTATTTAAATGATGTAATTTTCCGCTTCACATGCCTTACCACTATTTCGGAGCCTTTCCCGCTTCAAGAATAGTGGTAAGGCATGTGATTTTTTACATCCTTTTAAAACTTTCATCTATGGATAACCTTTGAGGTAAAGGCATCAGATTCACTCTTTAATTTTTTAATATTTTCTTTAACAATTTAATATCGCATAGTGGGCAGCCTAATGACTAAATACCATTGTAAGGCATTACAGCATCCACCGCATAAATTGCCTTCCTGAAGGACATTTGTTGGGCCATATTCACGGATTCAACGGATTAAAGGAAGAAACCCAGTAAACTCCCAAGCACCCATCCCGACGGATGCATGTACATCCGTCGGGATGTAAAGTAAGAAGTTAACACGGATCTTCTGTTGTTCAGCAGTGGTTGCTATCGAAATCTGGAACCTTATGTTCCGAAGAATGCAATCCAACCACTAGTCACGGTGAGTCCAAATAACAGTACTTATAATTTTTCGATTTTAGAAAAAAAATGTTTTTGATTCAAGCTTTTCCCATTACATTAAAGATAGGAAATGCATTGAAACAGGGATGAAACTTGTTTTTCAATAATTGAAGTTCATCAGTAAAGGAAATTTTCAAGCATTTAAAATATTCAATTTGTTTTTAGTTAATCTATATAAAAGATTTTATTCTGTGGTATAAAACAGAGATCAGAATAAAATTAAGTAAACAGTAAATATAATTTTCTGGAAAGACGCGGAAATTTATCTGAAATTGTGATTTTTTTACCAGAAACTACGATTTTTTAGTTTTAAATATAATGAACATTGAAATTTAATCTTGACCTTGTTATATTGAAAATGTCACAAATTGCGGAAGATTAAAACAATCAAGTCTAGTGTTTGCTATTTGTACAAAATTTAATAATTCATTAGCCAAATAAATATTTACCATTTTTAAAGTCCATTTCAAAGGTAATTGGTTAAACGTTCTTACAATTTATTTCACATTAAATCTATTTTACATTACATTTTATATATAAATTATTTTTATTACATTTTATTTTACATTTATAAAGTATTACCATCGGAAATTAATTTTAATCTCAAACTTAAATAACACCTTAAAGTGGTATTACGCTGTGAAAAGTTTACAGAATATCACATTAATTATTAACAACTTTTCAACAATGTTTCTACCATATCGTGTACGTATTACCTAAAATATTAATGAAATTAATGATATGATGCTGAGAGTACGCAGAAGAATTTGAAATTGTAACTTAATTATGTCGAAATGAGGTTCCCATCGGAAATGAAGCATAATAATCACTTCAAACCTACGTTTAGAGAAACAAACAAATTAGAATATATTCAATGGCAAAAGCCCGAGGCCAGGATGTTAGAAAAAGTGTTCAACGTGACTGGAAAAAATGGAAACAACCTTTCCTCCCCTAGATTGATGTCAAGAAAGGTGGAGAGACTAGTCTGCAGATTACATTATATAATTCAGCATGTCAAGAAGATTTTTGTGGGTTTCGCCAGACTGCTGATTTGGCTTAACCTTGCATAAAAACTAATTTTGTTCGATTTTGTATACAAGGAAGTAATATTTCGTGTAATTTATTTCACACGATAATTTGCATATGAAGTAAATCTCGATTCATCCTTAAATTGCTTATTTATATAATATGTAATCTAGTTACAAGAACTTCTTGTATATAAAGGTTAGATTTAATAACCTGTTAAAAATGTTTTTCATTAATAGTTCTATAAATAAGTTCCTTTTTTTATATAAAAGTGTTAATAAACACTGATACTTTTCAAATTGGAATTCTTTTTAATTTGAATTAAAAACTAACGGGCTAAAAAACTTTGAATTATTTGAATAAAATTTACGTGACTTAATGTTAAGAATAGTACAAGTCTTACAATTTCGTGTAACTGAATAATAAACTAATCCTCAAACATTTCCAATTTTACTTAAAAATGAATACTAAGACAAAATTCAATTGTTTCTAAGACTATCTAGTTAAAAATTAAATGTCCACTGTCTCTTCCTCTGAATATATTTAATTATATTTTTGACTGTCGAGTTTAACAAATTTTGTAATGTCATTTCCTTTATGTCGATGTTATTTCATATTTGTAGTTTTTATTGTAATAACTTGAATTTAAATAGTTAAAATAGAAAAGGCAAAACTAATTCATTGTTGATTAGCTTTATAACATTTAAAAAAGCATAAAAGTTAAAATTTTGAAGAATTATTCAAGTACTTTTTTAAATTGGAAATCAATGAAAATAAGATTTTTTCATTTTTATAAAAAATACTAATTTTAAAAGTAAAAATTTGACTTCATCCATTTTTCACCACAATTTCCAAAATAATGAATCTTTGAAGAATTTTCTTAACTTGGTCTAATAGAAAGATGCCATGCAATAAACTGCAATGTAAATTTTTAAATATATCCCTAACCCCACAAACATTCAAGAATAAAAATTATAAAAATGTAAATACCAGCGTACAAAATTTTATACCTATAAAAAAGCACTTAAATGCTTTATTTCATTATGATTATGGAACAAATTGTTCTACATTAGATCAATTTATTTACACGATGAGCGTCAATAAATAATTGTAATATTTACTTCGCAATAATCTACTTCAACAATAATCTACTTTGACTGGAAGTTACAATATTCAAATACATTAACATGCTAAACAAATCAGTTACAGACATTCATGTAATTTAGACCCACTAATTGTTGAACCGATTTCAAGAGCATATGCGGCTGATTCGGCTACCATCTCTGCTTTGTACCAGGGGTTAATATGATCGAGATCTACAATTAAAATTAAATTTTAAACTCATAAGCATTTTAATAAATGCAAAGGTAGTAAAAGCACGAATTTGTTGAAAGGAAAACCAGAACACCTCTTTAAACTACCAACTCATCACAGCAAAGAATATAGTCAAACCTTAGACATCAAGAACACTCAATAGATTAAAATTTAATCGATCTTTTAAGGAACTTTAAAGATTTGATAAGACTAATTTAACAAGATTTTTTGCATTTATTTCGTAATAAAGAGGCAGAATAAACAAACTACAATGATATTTTAGGAAAGTTGATTTGGTATAATGTGTTACTTTCATAATTTTTCTTACGCTTAAGTCAATGGGGTTAATGCTTCGTTTAAAATGGTTTCCTAATTAATAAAAGCATACAAGTCCGAAGTGAAAATTAAAGCCACGATTTGTTGCAATGAAAAATGAGGGCGCCAGCTGTTCAAAAGTTAACTCGGCATTTTTTTTAGACATGACTTGAAGTTTTGGTTAAGTTTGGTTTATTTACCGTTGAATGATAACTTTTTGATCGAAGTGGTAATTAGACATGCCTGGAAGAGTGGACTTTCATCTGGGATTCAATTCAACTGAAAAAAATTAAACGATCGGAGGTTTGTTTTGTTTGTCGCTCAACGGTAATTATTTTGCACAGTCTAATTTGACCGGGACCCACAGTTTTAAATGTGGATTCTGAACTATTTACATCATTCAAGCCCAAGGTAGGATTTGAACCCACCAACAACTGAAGCGCTAATCGTTCACTAGGCAATCGGAGACTGCGAATTAGCCGAAAGGTTAGCGCAGGCGTACGGTTAAACATTCTGCAAGAGTGTTTTGTACATATGAGATTCAAAATTTATTACTTTCATTAAGACCTGTAAATCTGAAAATGTAAAAAAATGAAGTTAAAAAAATATGCATTAGAGGAAAATTTACAGATATAAAGATTTATAAAATTTGCGATATTTGATCACGATTTTCAAGCATGATTTAAAATATATAATTTCTTTCCTCTGGAATTCCGTAGTACATTTATAATTTGAAAGTTTAACATTAATTTTCTTTACAAAACATTCTTAATTTTTAAAATCAAAAGTAAACTTTACACTCAGAACAATACCAAGTTTGAATAAAACATTTCAAGCACGAATTGCGTAAAAGCATTTACCTTATAAAGTATTTTTATCTATCAAGGTTATTTATAGCTTACGCAAGTGGAAAAGTTTAAAATATCGTTGAGATTTGTCAGATGTGTGTTATAAATCCACAAAAATAAGAAATGCAGAATATTGTAATTCTGCACACGAAAATTTGAAGTGGCTGTGATAGTTTAAGGTAAATGCTCCGCAGAATTTCAACGTATGGACACGAGAATTCGGTCTAACTGTTTAAATTAGAACTTGTTCTTCTGAAGAGTCATGATGCTTGCGCAATTATTAGATAGTTTCTAATGTGCATGTCCTAACACTCGAATCGGAGAAAAAATTGCAACATGCAAATAGAAGTCTCAACAGAGATTCAAATTGTGAAAGTTATCATAAATTATATAAATATGAAAAGAAAATGTTAAGACATACAAAACAGATTTTACGAATATCAAATGTGCTGAACAACTTAATGCTTATTTAAAAGTTTGCAGTTTATAATAAAATTCCGGTTTACAATGTTTAGATAGAATTATTAGTTATTCAGTGAGAAAAGTAAATACATTTATTGAAGAAAAAAAAATTCAAATAAAACACTGTATAAAAACCAATCATATCTATTTAAGAGCTTTATAAATATTGCTTTTATTGAAATAAATTATAAAGTTCGATTTTATTCAGCACAACACAAACTATTATTCTGACTATTAAGTTCTAACTAGATTTAATAAAAACGAAATATTTCAATATTTTAAAAAAAAACTGTCCGAAAAACGAATAAATAAAAATATTAAAATTAAATTTTCCCCAATTTTACTTAATATATTAAATCAAAACTGGAGTATTGAAATTAATATGTAACATAATTATCAATGTATTTTATCAATCGTCAAGTGGCAACAAGAAATTTGCCATCGAGTGACACACACACACACACACACACACACACACTAAATAGTCGAAATAATTGCCATAACTGCGATATGGAAATTCTATATTCCCGAATTAAATGTCATTTCGTGTTATATTCGTATAATTTTATAACTGCTCGAGTAATGATGTTGAAGATATTAAAAAATAATTTTATAACTAATTAGTTTTTTTTTTATGTCAAACATGGTTACAAAGTTAAAATGTGACAGGCTTTTTGCAACAAATTTTAATTAAAGATTCGAGTTCATTCAACTATTCTTCCACGAATCGCTCAATATGTTCAAATAAAGAGCAGCAGAAAAAAAAAAAATGTTCCCTAAAAAACTTAATTCCTCAATTTTATTCACCTGTTCTGGACTCATGCTGGTAAAACAGACAAAACACAGAAGCTGTTATTCGAAAAACAACCGCACGACATCTTTTCGGAACAAGTTGGAAAGAAAAGGATTAAGAATATATGAGCGATTGTCCCAGATTGCGAAGTTGTGGAATGAGATCATATAAAGGGCTTGAACAATGAAAAAAACCTATGGTAGATTATGTGCGAGAACCAACGGAACATAAAACTAGAGAATCAACTGCATTATTTAGTGAAATCTAGAGCTGGATAACGAGGAAAATATTTTAATGATGTATTTATTACTAAAAAATGAAGTATCGTGAATATATACCTGAAATAGCACTAAATCAAAAAAATAAATTTGGAAATTAACCGAAATATAAATCTCAATTGAAAAATATTATATACAGAAAAATAGAATATTAGGTTATGGAAGCCATTTAGAAAAATGTTCACAAATATTAAATACAGAAATTTGAAAAATGAAAAATCTTTTATTTTGGATTGTATGTTCACGATGTATAGCAATAAATTATAGAAAACAAAATGCATTTTAAACTATGGTAAAAATATCCCTGTGGAATAGTTTTAAACGCATATTTCATTTTCACCTTTTTATCACGAAGTTAATTATACTATGAAACTATAAGGAGTTAAAAATTTATTGAAAAAAATTATATCTAAAACTATAATTTATCCTTTGCAGTTTGAGAAAATAAGCACATACATGGTACCGAGATTCCAACTGATTTTCACAAGATATTCTAGACATTAAGTTTTCTAATAGAAGATTAATATTTCCGAAATACTAAATAAGGAACTGAAGTTTTTATTTATGTAAATAATATTTTTATTCTATTTGCCTGGTAAATTTTTGTTCAGGGTTAAATGAAAAACGACAACCTGGAATGGAATAAAACTACAACAGGGTGTTGGACTTTGACTAACTTAAAAATAATTCATTTTCTTTCGAAAATGATTCTAGTATATATGTGTATTAATTTAAACAATATAATTAACATAATTGACTCATAAAATTGCTTATGCAGTTAAGTATTTAAACAATGCAAAGCCATTTCGGAACTATGATCGCTTCAAAGACGAAGACACGTAGTTCTTTTCCTCTTTTAAAATTGTTAGCTATACGTACTAGGTAGAACATGACAGCAACTATAAGAGATAAATATGAAATTCTCTCTTAAATTAGAATTAGTTATGTAGAATTTTATATTGGTGCTTATCACAATATGGTCTGTACACGAAAGATAATTCAATTTTAATCTAGTTTAACGTTTTACCGAAATTTGGAATCTTAATACTCTTGAAAATTGATGAGCTACGTTAGCCTCCTGCATCGGTAACATTGAGCAAACATCAAGTTTTTAGTTAAGGCAAACATTGCCTTATTTTAAAATGATATCAATTCGATCAACCGGTACTATAATAATGCGTATTTACAAGTACTAATTGAACAAGTTAATGTTACCATTGGTTTCAGTATTTTAATTAAAAGGTATATAAAATTATTTTAGATGGAAGTAAATATCAGAGTGCTGTAATAATTAACATCTCCGAAAGCATATTCATCTAAGACGCAGTTTGTAATTTAATTACAATTATTCCATAAGACTTCATAATATCATACAAAAAAGAAAATCAAGTGTTTTCAAAACTGGTCATACTTGACGTGCGGCTTCATAATATTTCTTTATTACTTTGTAAATATTCTTCACCTACATGACTATTAATGGTACTGTAATTTTGTTTCACGGTAAAAACTTGAAACTGAAAAAAACCCAATAAATTAATGGTAATCAGACATCCTAATTCGCATTCAGAAGCAATGACTTGTTACTTTAAATTATTGTCAAGTTGACAGTTTATTTTATATCTTCAAAATTTTCCTCACCAATATACATTGATTCTATTAATAAGACAATTTTAGATTAAAGCTTAAACTAACTAACGTCCAACCAAAGTGACAAATTGACGAAAAGGTCGATCGTAGTCACTGATTTGTAAAATTCGCCGAGATTAGAATCTGAATACTGACTAATAAATATCCAATCCGCTATCTGTCGAGACCCAGTTATTGAGAAATAAACACAAATGATTTTAATACATTTGAGAACATTCACGGTATTGATTTGTTATAACATTTGAGATAAAATAGACATTGATGAATCAGCAATACGTGAGTAGAAAAACTATTGGATAACAAATTATAATTATTTCATTAAAAAACTAGTTAACCACAAAATTTTTCAAGAAGTAAATCATTTGGAATTGTATCACTCAAAACTATTCTTAGCAAAATAAATTACGCACGGTACTAATGGCTACTAAAAATTTAAAAGTGGTATTAAAATGTGAATAATTTTTTGTTAATAAGATTAGATTATAATTTAGTAATTTAATACGTAAATGAAGTAGTTTAAAGTCCACTTTTTTTTACATTGTAAAACGCATTTGTCTTATTTTTTGGGATTACATGGAAAAAAAAAATTCTTTTCACCAAAGAATAATAATTTTTTTTAATCTATAGATTCAAAAATTGCTTTTGAATAAATTTTGATGCAAATTAAGTGATTTAAATTTAAAATTCCTAGATAAAATTTATTTTTCTCACTTAAAATATTTAAAGTATTTTCTTTGATAAATTTTTTGGCTGAAAATTTAAGAAGGAAAGATAAAGCACTTTTAAAGAGAATGTAACAAGTTTTTTACTTGTATAAAAATTATCGGTATTCAAAAATACTCAATGAAATTCTTAATACCAATAAACATTTTTTGCATATTGTAATGTTTATTTTTCCGAACGTTAACATTTACTTAAAAAGTATCTAATTTTGTAAATAAGAAATGTATATAATATAGAACTAAGCATTTTGCTTGAATATTATGTTAGGATAAATGACCAGGTAGTACGTAATTCTTTTATTTATGAATTTTTGGGAGAAAAAAATGCTAGTCAAAAGCTCAATATTTGATGCAAATCTGGTTAAATTTAGAGGTAACGCAATATTTCAATTGCATTGAACTTACATTTTAAAAAACCTACATAATATTCTTGATGCAGATTTTTGTTCGATGATTGATTTTATAGTTGGATTTTTTATCACCATAAGATCATTTTTTTTTTTTTTTTTTTTTTTTTTGCATAAGGTTACTTCAACCGGGACCTACAGTTATGAATCATTCCTTAACATTGCAAATACTTGAATAATTAATGAAATAAATCGATCAACATCAAATTTTTCCTTTATGATGTGATCCCAAAGTTATGAGAACGAAATGGCGAAACTTGTAACCATTACACTACATAAGTGTCGTTACTTATGAAAATTGAGGAAGCCAAGCTCGCCCGTCAGGGACTGGGCAATTGAAGTCAGGAAAAGAGTCTTGCAACACTACATAAGTAGTAAATCCAATCTATCAAAGTTTAATTTGAATAAAGTGAAAGTTTATTTCTTCAGAAACAAAATTACGTTTAAAATTATTTTTGAATAACTTTCATGAATGTCACTCTTTCATAAATAATCTATATACAATGATATAAACATTAAATGTTTTAAATAATGCTTTACGATAAGGTATTTAACACTAAACATACCGAGGATTTTGTTTATTCGGCAAAATTAAAGGGAAAATGGGCCAAATGACCCCTTTCGGTAGTTTTAGTGTTAATGCAGTTAAAGTTACAAAATATTTGAAAACTAAATTTATTTTTCACTTGTCATTTTTCGCATGTGACTAATTAGCTCTACGTTTAAAACTTATTTTTATTATGAAACATTAAATTTTTATTATTAACTTATTTTTTATTAGAAACATAAATGAATAATTTATGTTTAAAATTTTTGGATGAATGCAATTTATATTTACATCACAATTAGTTTTGAATGATTATGCAAATGTTTTTACCTTATAATAATTTTCTTTGAAGATAAGAGAAAAATTTTTAAAAATAATTTTCTCAAATAATCTTCAAAGTAAATAATTATTTATATTTTATAATTTCTAAAATAAACCATATTTTTAATATGAGGTGAAATTATACAAGATTAATACGAAAAATTAACGCATCATGGAATTAACCAAAGGTTAGAATTCAAAATACAAGCTTGGTAAATTTTCAACAATTGACATGAGAAATTGGGTTTCAAACAGAGGATGATAGTATGCCATACATCTTTCAAGTATAGCACCCAATGTCTGCGAGGAAAAGACCTTTTCCAGATATGAAATAAATTACAGAACACCGGCGCTTAAAGGGTCAATCAAAACAGGTGAGGCGAAACCATTTAAAAATCGCTTAATAAGAGTAACCACATGCCTTTTGACAGTTTTTAACTTGTTCATCTGGTCGTGCTTCAGCGGCCAATGGGGCAGATGTTTCTGTCACCTAAATAAGTGCGGTCTTCTATATTCGCAACATTTGATATTTTATTAATAGACGCTCCTTAAAGTTCAGGGCAGAGCAATATAATTAATGTTTTGAAAATAATATAAGTCTTATATTACATGCAGACCTCGTAAATAAGAACAATAATAATGACTTCATGTTTACATATAAGCATGAAATCTTAAGTCTTTAATCTGTGTGATATAGAATTTTAAATCACAAAAACATTTCGAATTAAAAAATAAAAGGAAAACAAATACCAGCTAAATCAAGGAAATTCAAATGCCTTTTTTAAAAATAATTTTTCGGAAAAATATGTTATATAAGCCGAAATTTTATACTTTCGAAATTTGCCGGGTTTGGTTTGTTGCTCTAAGAATTTGTGGCACACGAAAGCTATTATATTTGGATCTATGGTTTACACTGGATTCCAAGCCACTACAAAAATTCAAGGTGGGATTCGAACTCACGAACTGTTGAACAAAAGACAAGAGCGCTGACCACTTGTCTACCAGCTGGGCTATTTTGATAGTGAGAATTTTGAAAAGTACTTTAAAACAACTAATTGAATGCAACATAGTATAGCTTGACTACGTTCTCTTACGAATATCAAAATTTTTCCAGCTTGAGACATGCTTATATTTTTTTTTAATAATTCAAGCAAAAGAACACAATTTTAGGTATAACTGACAATAAAATATTTTGCATTATGTGCAATAAACGCAACTGTATTCGGCAGGCTGGATAAAGAAAATTTAAAATATTTTCAAAAACGAAGTTTAAATTAGAGATCAAGATGAACACCTGCAATTTGGTTATTTTTATTAGTGGTAACAATATTGTCAAAAAAAATTTCATGTTAACTAATATACTTCATTATATAAATTTCAGAAAGAAATAGGAATTATATATTTTGAAGACAATCACATATAAGACTGAATCTTAGAATTGTTTATGACATTGTACGACAACAATTGAAAATAAGTGTAGTAAAAACGATGCGATTCATTATTGGATATAAGCAACCTTCAGATTTTTACAATAATTCACTTGTGAAATTCGTCATTCATTGTATAAAATTTTAAGCATAAAATTACGATACAGGTACGAAGTAGAATTTAAATTTATTTTTTCGAAATAAGCTTATCTTAGTCATAAGTAGAAATAAAACCCATAAATCATATACAAAGCAATAAAAAATAAAAACCTCTTCCTTTGTTACATACTTTAAAATTTGAGTGTCTCATGTTCCAAGGTTATGAAATTAAAAATTAAACAGAAATATAATTTTACTGATACTCAAGATAAATATTCAGCAAAAACATTAATTCTTGTGTATTATTAAAATCGAATCAATGCGCCGTGGAGCATTTTATTTTTTAAGCTTCATAAGTTTGTTAGTGAAATTAGAAAAAAAGTTTTTTTCAAAGAGAAAAAAATTAAAATATATAGTACCTAAAATTTTATTTTTTATCCGAATAATTTTGGGGAAATTTCATTAATCATCGATTTTCTTTGAAGTGAAGTCATCATTGAAGTGATTCATATTTAATCAAAACATGAATAACATTTGAGGTTTCATTCACATTATCTTTGGAAATAAAAAAATGTTAGATAAACACGGAGTGAAACAATTTAGAAAGTATGAGAAATCTGCTTAATGGACTTCTTTTGAACACGAGGATTTAATTAGATGGAGACTATTACAGTTTAAAAGTGGAATTTAAATAATTATAAACAGTCAGGCTTTAAGTGAGAATCAAACACACGGACTGTTGACCAGAGTATTCATTATTCGTTGGCAACTCAAATGAAAAATTATGGAGATATACTGATCGTACATGTTTTAATTAAACTTGGGACATGTATTGGAGGTATATCATTTTACTGAAACAAATTTGTATGATCTGCATCAAATTAAAATCAAGTAAAAACAAATGTTTGAGAAATATATATATATATATATATATATAATCAAAAATGAATGGTGTATTTTCCTTACTAAGAACGCAAATTCCCATTGTGACATTCTTATGAATTGTTGCATAATGAAAATATGCACTTGAAAATAGTGTGAAAGGTGTTAAATTTCAGATGGGTTATTTTTTAGTCTTATACCCAAGATGGGATTCCAGCTTACGAGCTGTTGAACTGAAGGCCAGAGCACTACCCATATGGTTGCCATCTCAACAGATTTACGGTTTCGCTTGAATAAACAAGAATATATAAAAAAAATCGTAAGTCAAATTCTACTTCAGTCTCACTACTTCAGTCATTCTACTTCAGTCATGACTGTATTTATTCCTAAATTCAGTCAGTTTTTTCTTTAATATCCTGCTAAATATATAAGAAAAAAATTTCCCCCCATATAAAGTTAAAATCAAATTTAATTAATGAATTAATAGTTGAAAAACGATATATTAAAATCAAGCGACACCCACTACAAGTTTTAAAAAATGTATTCGAACTTGAGTGGATGAATAAAAAGTATTTTATTAACAATTGAATATTTAAACTATATATATACAGAGAGAGTGTGAGAATTGTAGGAATTGAAAAAATGGATCCAAAAATTCATTTTTTGCAGAAAAACTCAATTTTTTTTTAATGTTATTCTAGATCAGTTTTAAAAATAAGGATATTTATAATCTGATTTATTTTAAAATGTTGTATGGATTTGTCAGCGTTTTATTTTTACGAATTATTGATTCTATATATCCTTGGCAGATTTAAAAATCTTGCTATCTATATAACAATTCAAAAATTTTATTTAATAAATGTTTTTATACTTTTAAAAAGGAAAATTTTGATCATGAAGTAAAAATTAAAAATATTTGTATATGAATGAAATATTAAATCTTTATAATTTAAAAGTAGAATTTATTCCAGTTTACTAACTATTAAATCACGTGAAAGTATACAATTTGCTATACACTATATCAAATGCCGAAGTTAAATTTGCTCATTTAGTATAATTTACATGAAATTAAAAACTCAAATTCATTTTACAAAATTAGTTTTAGCAATGTGACTCAAATAAATAAATAAAAATAGGATACAGAAAGCAACGGATCATTTACAAGCTCATGTTCCTATCCTACGGAAGTAATTTATCAACTAATCAATTTTCTTCAGATATCATATTTCCAGGGAGGAAAAATGACAGATTTCTCGAAGAACATCGCTTAAAAATATATTGGAAAACCAACACTGACACCAATGTGATTAAATTTAGGGAAGAACACAATTTTTTGTTTTAATTCGCGTCCTTCAAATTGCATACATGATCAGTAATCATTTTGAATCATAACTGAAAATGGGTAATTCTTTTGTAGTTCGGCCATTACTTTTTACCAAGATTAAGAAATCACAAAGTGATATATAAAATAAAATAATTTTGATAAAATGTTAGGTATATATTTTTGTTTAAAAAAAGTAACAAGTTGATCCTTTACGTCAAATCGTATACAAATTCAGCAGATATGGTTTTAATAATTGTTAAAGAAAACATCCAGTGTGGAATCGGTTAAAATTAATTTCCCAAAAAATATTTTTTTTATAAAACTTATGCTATTTGCAAGGAAGTTACATTATAATTTGTAAACTTTCTTTTCTAACATGGTTTAATGTGAAATAAGAAATCACAAAAATATTAAATATGGCTGAAATAAAGTAATACGTTAAGTATTGCTATTTTTATCGGTAAGTAAGATAAGTATTCGTATTCGTTCAAAAAGATACCGCTATTTTCTAATTTCAGAACTATTAATAAAAGCTTTCTAGAGGTTTGAGACTTCAAAAGCATTCAGTATTTTTACTTAAGTTTAAGGTTTTGGATAAAATATTAACTTTATTCAAAAGCAAACTGAAATATGCGTTCATTAAATATATTTCAACATTTCATTAACAAATGAAATAAATAATTTTTAATAATTAAAAATATAAAATGAAAGAGCTAGTCAGTTCGTTAATAAGCTTATTTCTTTGCTTCTCGAAAATCAAATGTTTACAATGCAGTGAAAGTTTTATGACACTATTTTCATAAAATAATTTTAATAATAGATGGCCAATAATAATTGCCGATTGCCAATGTTTACTATAACATATACAACGAACCGGTAATACTATAACCGGCATTTTCTCAATTCAATTTGGTTTGGTTTATTCGTTACTCAACTTCTACATTTTACCACGTGTGCAATTGGAAAGTCTTTCAGCTTAAAGTGGATTCTATACCACGCGAAAATCCATGTGGCGGAGGTGGAATCGAACTCACAGGTAGATGCACTCAATCGTAGAGTTACTCCCAAAGCAGCTTAGCAAAAATCTGACTTCAAAAAATTAAAAAAAAAAAATACTATCTAGTGATGACCTAGAAGTTCACAAGGTTGCATTCTATAAACAAATACTTGATTCTAAAGATAAATTTAGCTGTAGCTTCGTATTTTAGTTAGTAAAGATACAGAAAAGAGGGATAGATGAATGAAGTAAAGACGATGCAGCTTTAGCGGCTGCATTTACCTTTTCATTTCCTTTTAGACCTACATGACCTGGGAACCAATAGAAAATAATCTCATAGCCCTTGCCAGCAAAGGAAATCCAATGCTCCAAAAATCTTGGACACAACAAGATGACAATTATTAGAATTTTTCTAAGCCTCTCACTCAAACTGTCAGTATACACGCAGATTTTATAAAACTTCTCTGTATTCACTAGCTGAAGGGCTTGATGGATGACCGTAGCTTCAGCAGTAAAGTAGTAATATGGAGTAGGCAGCTGATCAACCAAATCATCAATTTCCTCTTAGCGGGATGACATCATGTGGTGGCAAATATAAACTACAGACTGTAATCAAGGAAGTTATGTGAATTCTCACAGCTACAGCCTGTAGATTAGTATTTAATGGTTGAACAGTTCTGGAAAATCTTTGGATGTAAATATGCATACTTCTACAGACACTGAACCATCATCACCAGTCTTTTCTAAAGCAACTAAACCCACGCATGAAGACACTATTGGATGATTTCAGGAAAGTTTCCTGGTGCCAAACATGCGGGGTTAAGAGCTCAAGTTAAGGTCTTGATATTATCTAAATGAGAGCGTAAATCATGGCAGTTCCAAGAAACAAAGGAAGTTATATAGTTCTAAAAGCTCCTCTTCTGGAGGTGGAAGGTATATCATCTGCCCATTACTCGAACGACATATCATCCGAGGAATGTAGAGATACAGCATCAGCCTCCAGGGATTAGGCTTTGCGGTTGGATATTGAGGGCTAAGAACCCTCTTTAACAGATTTTAATTTGTAAGCCTTTGCAGATTTTGATTTGTATGTAGGAACTTTTTTAGAAATTGGAGATAATTTAAGTTTCGACTTTTGAATAGATGTTAGGGGTAATTTAACAAGGGGAATTGTGCAGGAATCTGTTTGAGTTCAACTGGATAGGGTGACTTTTTTGGCTACGGCTGCATATTTTAATCCAGACTTTGGCGTGCGAGATGTAACAATACGTCGAGCCTCCGGGTATGAAATTCTGTTAGTTATTTTCAAGGTATTGATCTCCTTTTCCAGAACTCATATTGGACAATTTCGAGAGTAGGAGGGGTGGTCATCTTTACAGTTGACACACGCCTCCTTAGCAGTACAATTGGTACTCTCATGACCAACTACTGCGCAACGAGCACAAGTTTGGACCTACAAGAACTTTTCGAAAGTCCAAAATGTTGACCCTGGGAACAGCGTAAGGGATTAGGAATATACGGCCTTACGGGTAAATGCATATATGCAACTTTGACATTTTCTGGAAGGTCTGGCGTGGCTTATGTCATAATGAGAAGTTTCGTATCAATATACTTAGTATCCCTTCTGACAGTTATGCGCTTAACGCCGCAGACCTTCTGATCCTTCAGATTTTCTTGAATCTTTTCCGTAGTATTCAACAAATCCCTTGCTCAGATCACACCCTGAGAAAAATTTAAGTTCCGATGAGGCGAGACGGTCACCTCGATGTTTGCCAACAGTCTCATATTGGAGATAATGGAGGATTGTGTAGCTGATGCAACCTCCACAAGTAATTCACCAGATCGCAATTTTTTTTATATTCCTGACATCCCGATATTCCCTTTTGAATCAGAAAAGGAGAAAATTTTCAAAATTTCCCTCTTATCTTGTTACAGTAAAATATTTTACGTTATATTTATCTAACAATTGCTCCCGTAGGAGAAAATAATTATTCTCCATTAATATAAAATTTCGGGATCTAACCGCACTACCCACCACCGAGTCTAACAAGGGGATTCAGACCAGATGCATCAGTGCTAGGCAGATTCTATACGCTCACAGTACATCTCTATGATGACCTTCACCCATAACGAGTCATCCAGCTGATGTACCGATCGCTTGATCCATAAAGCCGATTGATGAACTGAGGACCACAACACACCTCCCGTTTACCTGAAGCAGAGGTTAAAGTAATGTGTTGGTCTCTGGGGTCCTCAATTACCAGGACCCTTCTTTCCAGGGACACGGGTCTCCACGCACGGCAAACACGTGAGTGATTTAGTCCCCAAGAGAAGCTATCAGCAACAGAGCGGCGACAGCTGCTCCAAGGGAGCCCTCAACCTCGTAAGAGGCAACCACAATGAGGGAAAAAAAGGAAGAAAAAGCAGAAGGGGAGAGAAGAAAAGAAAGAAGAGGATAGATCACTAGAGTACCTCGGGATTGTGACACCCGTGTTTACTTAAAGAAAGTAAACCACCGGAGGGGTATTTTTTCTGAAGGAGTAGAGAACAAATTTACCTGAATTTAAAATTCTAATTTTTTTTTTACCATACACAATCCCGCATTTTTAATATATAAAAGAAATTAGCCGATGTTTAAATATATACTAGCTCAAGACGAGTACTAGTTATATATCATGCAAGTACAATATATAAAAATATAAATATTTTCGCAAGGGAAGGACTAGACAATCCTGTCCCTTTCATTTCACATATTTAGTTATTTTCGAGGCAAAAGGCCTAAAATTAAAAAAATGGCTAATACTTCCGTCTCACAACCGATATAAAGGTCAGCAAAAGGCGTGACCAACACGTGTCTATTCAGATTTGAAAGTGGGTATTTAAAATCTCACATATTCTGGGATTAACCAAAAATCCCCTCTTTGCCCTGAATGGTCAGCAACTAGGAGGATATCCTTAACTGTTTACTTCTTAAATCGGACTCCATTAATGTCAACGGTTTAATGGATCTGGTCTGACGAAGTCAGACCATATGAGAGATTAGAAACAATGTCATGTATTGGATAAACAAAAATATCGTCATTAATTTTATTTATCCAAAGAGCTACAATGAACTATAATTTAGGGAATTTGAGTGTGAATAGTTTTGATCTTCTAATTTGTGTTGTTTCTTAACTTCGTCCGCAAAGTCCTATAGTTTACTGAACTATAGAATTCAACCTCACTGATAAAGTTCTAACGCTCATTGTTAGGCTGTGCAGCGTGACATCATAACTATGAATCTGAAACTGTTCTTTATTGCATCGGTCACGTGATATGAATCAACAGAAGGGATCGCTACAGCCTTTAACAGCTGGGAAACTTTCATCGACGCGTGTTCATCAAGTGGAGATTTTTTTCCTATTATCCTAATGTTCTGGTCTGTGGAGCAATGGTACGTGAATAATTTTTTTATATAACCTCGCAAGACTTCTTTCGAAGTTACCTCAGAGCTCGCTCAAACATATTTAACAGTTTTG
This sequence comes from Latrodectus geometricus, assembly GCA_026290005.1. Lineage (NCBI taxonomy): Eukaryota > Metazoa > Arthropoda > Arachnida > Araneae > Theridiidae > Latrodectus > Latrodectus geometricus. Next base: position 51,456 of record JAPDSC010002473.1, read on the forward strand.
AATAAAAATACATAAACTGATATTTCGATTACGAATATAAATAAAAGTTAAACAGAAAAAATTTCACTAAGCAAATATTTATTATAAAAGACAAAGCCTTGAAATTTAATGATCAGTAAATATTATCTTGCAAGTAATATTGAAGTCTTCAAAATACACAATATTGTTTAAGACATTGTAAATTTAATTTAGAAGAAAAATGTTAAATATGAAGTGCAATAATTTTATATCAATTTGGATAAGAGATCAAGTATTTATTTGTATTCATTAAATACATTTTAAAACGCTTTATAAGTACGGAAAGCAAAATTTGACCTTTAAAATATATATAAATAAATATGAAAGATTAAAAAATTTAAGGAATTTAAAACCTTTTGCAAGTTGAAAAAAAATGGCCCATGTGAAATTTTATATTTAATTTTCTTAGAATGTTTCATCGATGCATGTTAACCATGCAAAACCACATTTTATTATGTAATTCTGCTATATAAAATAATCTAACGATGTATCACAATTTATAACCTCGACTATGTTACCAAATTTAATAAGGAAATCAAAGCTAAAATACATAAATTAACAAAAATCCTCTTAATTCTATAAAATATGTCGTTTTTTTAAAAAAAAGTTACAAAGCTTTAAAAAAAATTGCTGTCCATTTTAAAATAATTTGGTCAAGAAAAATATACTTTATGCATAACCTTTAATGTATCAAATATTTTCTCCATCTAAGTTGCGTAACTACAACGCTATTAGTAAACCTTTCCGCAATAATTAAAAGTTACGCAAAGCAAATTTAATTAAAAATCTAGAAACTGATTCTGAATTTAATAAGTTAATAAATCGTAAAAAAATATCAAATTTTACAGAATGGTATGAAAAATAAACTTTTCTACTAATAGAAATTAACGAAATTTCATTTATTGTATTATGCAGAATAGTTTAATTTATTATTTTTCAAGAAAAGTGATGTCAGGCACATTTAATTCAATATTAGAAATAAGAGACCGTGGATCACAAAACATACAAAATTTTGCGAAGTAAGGCTTGAAAAATAGTATAATTAAACATTTAAATCAGGATACAAACATTTTCAAAATTAAAAGTAAAATTCCTCTATTTGTTCAACATAAGATTAAAATATCAATTATTTCCATGAATTCCTGAAACATTTAACGAAGAAATTATAATCTGTTCAGATATTTTATTACATAAACTTACATTTCTTCTCAGAATTACATTTTTATGCAACTCGCTAATCAAAATAAATGTTTGTAATATACAGAAATGGAAATTTTCTCTCGTTTCCAGTAAATGAAAATAAGAATTTTCATTAATATTATTAACTATGAATAAAAAAGTGAATATTTTATGTATAATCAAAACATTCTCACCAAAATATATGTAATTTCAAATGAAATGAAATTTCTGTTAGAATCAATGCTACAGCAAATTATTGATAAAAATAATATTTTGTAATTTTCTGTATTATTTCAGAATTATTTTCTGAAAAAACTTTAAAATTATGAAACAAAGGTGTTTCAATTTAACACAAATTTCTACAAAATAAAAATATCACTAAATGTAATATTTTAAAAAAAGTTCCGTTTTAATTACACCACCCCTTCCGCGAGGATTCTTTCCATAAATAGCTCGTCATATTCCCTTATAGAAAAATAGGACCTGGAAAACTCCCAAGTACTCAACCGACAACATGTCTACTTTCATCTTCCGTTTCTTTTCAACAATGATTAAGATCGAAATTGATAATTTACAACATGCTTGCATGGGAATCCGTAGTATAATAAATTTAAATTCTTTGGAGTGGAATAAATGGAAATTGATTCGAATCATCGCTAAAGAAGAAAATTTAATTGCGTTGTTTCCTGTACACATATCTATCAAAGTAAATGCTCCTGACAATGCATAGTAGGCAATTTAACAGCCGAATATCGATATCAATTTTAATATTAACCACATAAATTGCCTAAACGGGAGGATTTTTCATAGAGGGTCGTGTTTAAACCTGAAAAACTCCCAAGAAGCCACCTGGTCCGATGTGCAATTATGCAGAAGCGTAAAATCCTCCCCTACTGTTCAACAGAGGTTGGGTTTGAACCTGGTATATTACGCTTCGAAGAGCCTTACCACTAGACAAGGGTGAGATCAAGTGAATGCTTGGGAAATTAATGTGTGATTAGTTTGTAGATATAGACTTAGACCAAGTATTTATTTGAGGCAATTTTCAATATGCCTTAGCTGAGTGCGAGATATATTTGATGTAATATTCTAGGATCTTTTTTTCGAGAGAGTTAAATTGACAGGTAGTGACAATTCATAGTGGATTCCGAGCAATTATACATCTTTCTCAAGGGGTAAGAATTGAAACAAACCGTTATACTGAAAAAAAAAATGTGCTAACCAACTGATAGCAATGTCTCTTATTAGGTAAGAATTAAATCTTCCAACTGTTGAATTAAAGCCAAGAGTACTATAAGAGAAAGTTTCCATCTTTCACTTTTTACCCCCATCATTCGGAGTTCCAGATTTCATATACCTCATTGAATTGGCAGGTGAATGATTCGTACTCTGGTCTTTAAATATTCATTGATGAATTTATCAAGTATGGATATTTATAATGGTTTGGAGTCCCCTTCATACTGTGATGGGTCAAGCTGCCTAAGTAGACAAAAATAAAAGAAAATCACTTAGGAGACGTCAAAATGACCCATTAACGGCTGTTGCCACCCTACGTCACTTTTCACACGAGGACTGACTGTTCAAGAACCTGCAGTTTAAAGTGGATTACGAAACATAAAACACATTTTGGAATGGAGGTTAGAGTGGTCCAAGATGGGAACAAACCTATAAATTATTAAACTGAAAATCAGTGTGCTACATATTCGACTGCTAGCTCAGCAATTAAACTAAAAATTTATTACATATATTGCAGATTTAGTTAATCACTCAACAGTTAATTTTTTGTACACGAAGAATAGGTGGACTGAAACATGCAGTTTACACAATAAAGAAGATTTCGAACCACTACATACTCAAAGTGGAATTTGAAATCCCTAACAGTTAAACTAAAAGCAGAATGCTAAATATTGGGCTGCTAGCTCGGACTTTTTATACAAAAATTCAAATTAGTTTTTTTAAATAAATGCAGCATATACAATTAAATATGTATAAAATCCATAATTAGTAAGAAACTTAATAGGTTCAAAATTAATGTTGATATATATTATATAAAATTCATCAGGGGTTATAAAGTGGAAGCTAATTTCATTATAAGTTCTAGAAATCCCTGCTGTAATCAAATTCTTTCAGTTTTACTTAGATAAAACCCTCTCATATCAGTCAAAATGTTAGGTGAGTATGTTTTTAAAATATTTTCGATTTTGATTACTATTAGCAAAAAGGAAGACATATTCTTAACTGTTCGATGATGTATTGTTTGGCATTCTATGGCCATATTCTGCAAAAGAGTTAGTTCAAGTGTAACTTTTACTCTCTCAGAGAGAGAGTTTTAAGTAGATTCTGAGAAAATTTTATACTAGAGATGAATTGATCGTTCAACGATCAACTTTTCTCACACGAGCTGATTGAAATAGAGCATACTGTTTAAAATAGATTCCGAATTATTACAAACACCTGCACTCAAGATCAAAGGGGAAACCACAAGTATTTTTGCACACATAAAAACTTTTTTTTCCATTATAATAATTAAAAAATAAATTCTTTCAAATGGTACTACCATCCAATTTTATTTTAAAAAATGTGCCAATTCTTGTGAAAGGTCCATGGACATTTGTCCATCAAAAGAAGTCCCAACTGTTAGAGTTTGCCTGAATTGAAAAAGTTTTTTCTTATAATTAAAGAGAAAATTTTATGAATTGAAAGCTCTTTTCCCATGCAGGATTTAGAAGACCTAAACGGCCTGGTATCCAAAGTATTTTAACTAATTAAATAGTAATAAAACAAATAGCTCTTAATACTAATCAATGTATTGGGTCGGTAACACAAAATTGTTTTAAATTCTATATTTTAAACCTTATTTTTTCATTTTATTATCCTTTTTTTTTCAAGCGAGATTTTAGGCTCCTATATGGAAACCGATTTGCCCAGTGTATTTAAAACCAATACAAGTATCAAACCCCCTAGGAAAGAATCGAACCTATGAGCTTAGGTATATTATAATAAAAATGTAAAGTCTGAAAAAAATTTATAAAAAGTATTTCACAAACATTTTAAATTATGGGTTAGCTTCTAATTTATTCTTCAATTACTAAAATTATATAAGTTTTATACTGCATAAATCCTATCAAAATACTTACATTTTTAGAAATTCTGAGCAGAATGATGCTTAAATCTTGTCGATTAATTTTTTTGTCGCTAAACTATTATTTTTTGTTCAAAGCTAATTAGACAGGAACATACAATTTAAAAATGTTTCCAAATCGCAAACATGCACATCCGAGATGGGAATCGAACCAACATATTGTTGAACGGAAGGCAAGAATCTTAAATACTCGGATGCCAATTCGGCTTAAACACACACACACAGTTGAGTTCCCAAATTTAAGCTTTACTGATTAAATGCGTAAGTGCTTCTATGATTGTTTAAATTACGACGCATAAACATTTTTTTTTCTAGAATGGGAATTAATAAAAATAATGAAATAAAAAAGTAATGCTCAAAAATGAAAAATGTTCATGATTCATACCCGGATTGGAAAAGGGATGTGGTCTTTTTAAATTATAGAAATAATCAAATTCTACCTTTGCGGTTATATTTTTCAGCTACAATATAACAAAATAAATTTATAGTAATTACATTTCCGGTTTCGTTCAGAAGATTGGTTTAATGAAATTAAAAGAATTCCTTGGAGCATTCATTCAAAGGAAAATACAAACTTATAATTAATATATTAAAAGTTAGATTTTGAAATAAATGATTTCTAATCGAATTATATTTCTAAAAAAATTGTATTTTTCTAATATCTCAAAAATGCATATAAACTCAACTGATGGGAAAAATTAAGCAGAAATTAGGAAAGCAGACGAAATCAGAAATTTGTTTAAAAAAAATATGCAAGCTTGCTCAACATATTCCACCAATGGTGTGACATGAATACTAGTAAAAATGCACATCAAAATTCTTTGTCTGAATAATAATTTGAATGCATTTTGCTCAATAACGTCGTCCAGAGATGTACAGTGAAAGATGACCACAATCTGGGGATACAATATTTATTCCTTATTAAATAAATATACGATCTTTGAGATACAGCATAATTTTGTAATACTTATAAAAGGAAAATACCTTTCCATTATTTGGTTGGTTTGTAGCTCAACTGTCTGCATTGCACACGAAGACTAATTAGACCAAGACCTACAGTTTAAATGGAATTACAAACTACGAACATCTATACACAAAGAGGGATTCGAACCAGCGAGCTGTTAAACTATAGAGCAGAGTGTTAACCATTCAGCTGCCAGTTCGGAGATGTTATTCTATGAGGATGCTAAATAAATTCTGGATAAGAAGCAAACTAAAAACTGCCAAATAAATGACCCAATAAATGCGTGGTGTTTATGGAAAGAATTTTTATGTGGCATCAAATTCAGTTTTGATTTATAATATAAAGTTATAATTTCTGATACTTGCGTTGATTCTACTTGGAATGTCACAAGTTTATTAGATTGCATAGATTGAGAGCTTCGATATTAATAGCTTTGGCAGATATTTAAAATAACTTATGTATAAAAACTTTATCAACAATAAACATGTTCGAAATAATATTCAAAACAGTAAAAAGGAATTGAAATCACATTAAGACTATATGAGATATCTAAATGAAATATTAAAACGATATGGAAATAAAGTAAAGATGGTGAAAGTCATTTTCTGTGAATAATTTGATTGCTTGAATGGATTCATTCAAGTCTGTTAAAAATGTTTTATTCAACCCTTAGAGACCATTAGCATATTTTATTCCCTGAATGATTTTATAAGGATTGGGAACAGAATATAAATCATTATAAAAATAGACACTATAAGTCTCAACTTAAAATGCATACTTAAGTAATGATTGAATCTGGAAATTTTAGAATATTGGAAGAAGAAACTCCTGTTTGAAATATTTTACCACAATATAAATTATACATAATTAAAATAATTATGAATGAATATTTAAAACTAAACTCTCTTAAAATATTTTTTCAAGAATTTATATTACACATTATATCTATACTTTAATGATCTTTAAATATCAAAAAATATTTAATAATTTATATGTTAGCCAAAAGTGTGTGTTAAGTTTGGTTTGTTTGCTATTCAAATATTTTCTGCACTCGAGGGCTAACTAGACCGGGATTAAAGTTGTAAGCTTAAAATGAATTCCACGAACCATTACAAACATCCAAGCTCATGGTGGGATTCGAACTCACGAACTGTTGAACCAAAAGCAAGAGCGCTAACCACTTGGCTACCATCCAGACACAGAACGCGTTAATAACACAATTAAATGATAAGCTTTACTTAAAATTGAAGGACTTATTTCTCTTTGATATCAATAGTATTTGCATATCAACATTTTTAAACTTTTACAAAAAAAAAATTTATAAATTGTCTTGAATATTTGGACATGTATATCTTAATACACAATAAAATAAAGAACACAAAGTTTGACTCCAAAATAAGAGTGAGTAAGCTACGTTTTAGAATTAGGTTATTGATAGATGGTTAAACTATTGTGCTGAAGTTATCCTTGATCGTCATGAACGCAACTAGCAATTATATAATGGAAAATGCATCAGTTTATATCAAAATGTTATTTATCTTTCACAACATACTAATAGACAATAAACTAGCTTCCAATAAATGCAAATGTAAAACTTGAACATTATATTATTGCTAAATAGTTTTGCTTCTCATACATAATGCAGTATGAAGCAAAATTGCATATTATTTTTAAATATAATAAAGCAACTAAAACTCTAATTATAATAACGTGAAAGAAAATGTAACTTGACAAAGTTAAGTATTTGGAATGTAATCATACAATTTTATGTGCTTTAGTTTAAAACTGGTGGCAATTATCGCCCCTTTATTTTTTAAATCTTTTTTTTTTTTCATAATATATTCCGCATTAAAATTACTCGGTTAAAACGTCAAACATAATCAATTTGGATAATAGAATACCTTTGTTTTGCACTCTACAAAAACGAATTGCACATTTTGGCGGCAAAAGAGCAAAAAAA
>JAPDSC010002478.1:0-11886 GCA_026290005.1 Latrodectus geometricus
ACATTTTTTTTATTTATAGAGAGGAATTACTAATTGAAAGCTGGTGTTGATTATATGAATTTATAAGAAGCATTGTACTTGATATTTTTTTTTATCTCTTTGATGTGTGTATTTGTATATTTTTCTGTTTTACATTCTATCAATATAAATGGGCATAATTACTTTCATTATCCCCAAAAGAGATCACTATCCGTAATAAGGAATATAACTATAAGCAATTCTTGTACTTATCTAATGAAGAAAGATGAAATTTTGTGCCAGATTCCTCTTAACTGGCTGTTTCACTATTCTTTTTAACCAGCAACAACAAATCTTTTAATCTTATATTGAATATATGCGACATCCGGGATGTAATATAAATTAATGGGTTTGGAATATTCACCTATCACCAAATGTTTGTACTTATGAACACGATCAGATGACGAAGTGACACCTTAGCTGCCTACCCCTCCTCCTCCACATTCACACCAAAGGAAAGACACAGGACGCCACAGTTCAATCTTTAAAACATGTGGATTTCTTTAACGGCTCAGTGTTTTACTTTAAATTTAGTTTTTCATAGTCAATGAATTGAGGTTCAAGAAATATATCTACCTAATTTCTATCAGGATAAAATTATACAATTAATCACATAGAACTCCATTTTAAACCATTTTTTAATATTTAAAAACTTTTATCATAACATTTGAAAATTAATTGAAATTGAAGTTGGATCAATCTGTCAAAGTAATCAGAATCTAAGTAATACAGTATAGCAGGCTCTCTCTCTCTCTTTTTCTTGCTTATTTTTAACACCTTGCATTTTCTCTATCTCTCTAATGTTTTAAAATTTCTTCTTAAGTATTTACAATTTTAAATGTTCAATTAACTAAGTAATAAGTTGACAACAATTCTACAAAGTGATAAGCAGAAATGAGATAAATTTCATTATTTTAAATTGATTTCCTCAAGTTAATAAAAACCACATCATTTACAAACACTCTTTATTTCTATTTAATCTCCTTTTGTCGGTATTCAACGGTTAATAGCACAATTTGTCTTTTTAGGGGATAAGGAATATATATTCAAGATATATTATGAAATATCGCAAAATAAATATGAAATTAAAATTTTCCTGGGTATAAAAATGTATAATAAGTTTTAATTTTTTTTAAACTTTATTATGAAATAGTTTTATATTTTTTAGAAATTAAAATTTGTTAATGGTGAATTCAACAACTATTTATTATTTATTCATTGCATTCTATTCTTATTTTAAATTTTAATATTAAGTTCTACTTATTAAAACAGTTACTACAGCTACTTTCAAAATGGACATAGCTAGAAAAAATAACTGAATAACTATTTTAAAAAAGTCATAAATTAGCAAAATACATTTTAGAATTTTCTTATTTGGGTAATTCAAATAATTTAAATATTTGTTTTTTTATATATCACTTTTTGGAAAAACAATTTTCTTTATTGAAACAGAAATTGAAGCTTAATTTTAATAGATTACTTGAAATTAGTAATAAAAAAGCATATAATTGTTTTCGTAGAATTGTCTGACATAAATATGTGTAATGATAATAAAATGAATTTCTGACAGGAAAATAAATTTACTTAAGACTATCATATATCTGCAAGCAATAAACAGTTCTATATTTGAATTATCGGCCCAACAAAATCAAATAGATTCTGCTATTTTGAATCGTGCTATCCACCACGATGATCCAAATACCCTCCGATTAAATATTTTAGAAAGCACAGGCGCACACGGGGAAATAGTTTCCAACCAAATATTTATTTTAAGCAGCCAAGCACGAAAATACGAACCTAACTCAAATTCAGAAGTTTCAAAATTTGAAAGATTGTTAACTGTAACTCCAACTTCCATCATCGACCATAATCCTGAGGCAATGTTAAGCTGCAAATAAGCTAGGAACTTAATATCGTTGGAGATAGGGTAAAAATAAAATGGAAATCGAAACATTTTTAACAGTTTTATGATATTTTTGTAACGTAATCTAGCAAATATATTTAAAAATAACTAAAAGTGCAGATACATTTTTTATTATTTAATTACAACCCCTGAAATTTGATTCAAGACAGTGTCTCATTTTAAAATGTATTCAAATTGTTAAATTTAGAATAAATAATATATAATTTTTAATTGCTAAAGAGGAATTGAATTTTAAAAGTAATTTATTATTTTAATTTAATTTTTTCATAAACTAATATAATTTTAAATGAACAAAAAACAGCAATGTATTATACTTCATAACAAAAATGTATTATACTTCATATTTAATAAACTCTTAAAAAATTAGTAAGAGAAAATTAATTAATAATTTTTTTTAAAAATAGTTTGATTAAAATTGCAAAGCTTATGATAGTTTCTGTTTTTGTGAAAATTATTTAACAATATTTTCCTTATTTTTTATATTAATTCATACATATGATTTTATTTCTGAACATTTCTTATTATTTTATTGATGTGGAGAACACTATTTAAAATAAAGTTTAAATGTAAGGAAAACATAGAATAAGTATTTTCATTAAACCTATTATTTCATAACAAACTAGCTCTTTGAAATATATAAATATATATATATATATATATACGGTATCTTCAGTCATAGATTAGTTTAATGTTAAACAGTTTCTAGTTTAGGGGATTAATATATCATATTTCAACAAAACTTACAAAATATGTGTATAATATTAAAAATAATCTCTTTTAATATTGTATTTGCTAAGTTTATACAATTATCGTGTCTCATATACAGACATATTTTGTTAAAAATCCCTAATGAGCTTAATATTTTGACAGATTAATATATAAATAACATTTATAAATGCATCAAACACTTTTGAAAAAAGTTCCTCATTACTTATTAACAAACAGATACTTGAAGAGTATGTAAAGTACATATACGAGATTAAAAAATTTTGTAGTTGTATAAGATGAAATATGTATAAGATACTTATTTTGGCCAGAAAAGGCAATTAACTTAAATTTAATTATAAATAAGAAAACATTTTAAAAACAAAAGGATTAACTTTCATATGGGATTCGCACAAAATTTTATAACACATTGTTACAAGATCCTATATGAAGCTTAATGAAAATAAGTATTTAAATTGTTTAAAATAGAATAGTTTTAAATACAGTTATTTATATATACCTCATAAACTTGCTTCGCAGAAAATAAAAAATCTGAGGAATAGGTTTAAGAATTATAATAACCGAATTCGAAAAAGGGAAATTGTAAAACATAAATTCTGATTATAATGGTTAAATTGAATAACATTTCAAGGAAGTAAATAATATTTGAACATACAATAAATAAATCATTCTTGATTAAATAAAATTTCTATGATAAAAATAATAAAGGTGTACTTCTCTTACATTTATTTTGGGTCACTTAGGTAACAATGAATTCTTACCCATTCCACACTGAAGGCTGACACAAGTTTTTGCAGTTTTTAAAGTTATACTGCATATTTAGATGCTATAAAGAATAAACCGTAAAAATCTATTTTTTCCTAAAGATAGTTTTCATGGAAGTCTTTCAGGAATCTGAAAAATGTTAGAAAGTACGAAGTTACCTGTAAAACTTATTAACACATCACAGTAGGAAATTGAAGAATATAGAATTACATTCTTCAATTTTGTACTTTGATGTGCTAATAATTTTTATCGGAATATAGTTTTTGCCAATAAAATTTAAAACTAACTAACCTAATTTTGCAGATTTCAGGGCCACCAATTGTCAGAATCTGGTGGCTCATTACTTATTATCGAGGTTTTACACCGTTTCTTTTGGAATGATTCACCCCTGACTGAGAAATCAAACAACCACAAGAGATTTGCCGTGGTCAACAAAAAACCGACTTGACCAGCAGCGATCCCATATTATGCAGGCAGTTTGTGTTTTCTGGGATGTTTATCATTATTAAATTAAATGTTAGAACATATATTCTTAAATAAAACGATTTTTTGAATTGCACATTTTTTATACATACTCTTTATTGTCCTTTTGTATGCTTGACACATACACTTAATATATATATATAAACCTTACATGAAAATAAAGAAATATAATTTTTAAAATTCATAAGTGTTCAAGGGCTTTTTAATAAATAAATTTTTCTACATAAATATTTCGGAGTTTAAAATAATCACTTTTATGAGACTCAACTAACTTTAATACAGTTTTTTTTATGAGATCTACAGCATCTTCTAAAGGTGATGATGTTTTTTCAATGAAAAGACTTAATAAAATTTAAAATTCCTTATTTTTACTGATGTTAGCCAAAAAACAACACAAAGCTCAAGCAACAATTCTATAAATTACTTCAAGCAAAATTCACTTACTCTTAATATTTATTGTAGGATTTTTAAAAAAGTGTAGTTATTGTATAGCATTGAAATACATTTTTAACGATTGAAGAAGCTTCAAACTTTAACGATCAAAGGAGACTTATTGTAAGAAGATATCGTTTAAATAAAATACTTAGAATCAAAAATATTTCTTATGCATGCAGAGAAAGAGAAAAGTCATCATAAACAGCTGTTTCCTGTTTACGTGATACATAGAATAAATCAAAAGAGAAAAAAGCACCGAAATAAAGCATTACTTAAACGAGGTTGTTATCTAGGATTTTAGAGAAATAAAACCCAATCCTCTTATTCCCATCAAGAATCAATTTAAAATTGACAACTCCGCTAGTTGACAAATTGAATTCCATGATGTCCCTTAAGATTTATGTGAATTTCCATTGTATAATGAATGATTACGTACGTTTCTGAATTCTCTCATATTGCATCCTTACAATAAAATGCGTTTTTTTTTAAATTTTATGTATACTTAAATTTTTATTTAGTTATATTTCAAGTACATTACTTGAATTTATAGATACAAAATTTATAATTATTTAATTATTACGCAGTCAAATTGCAGTTGTTAAACATAAAATAATTAATTAATAGAAATTACGAAAATAATCGATAAATTTATAAAAAAAAATTTTTTTATTTCTAATGGCTGGCGCTCTTGAGCTAGTAAGTACATTAGCCTATTTGCCGCAACAAGGCCGGAAACTGCTACTCATTTTATCATTACCCGGTGGGCACCTGTGAACCAAGTCACGGAGGTACGAGTAGCATCGACCACGCCACACAAACCCGTTTATAGGGCAGGAAAGGATAAGAAACAGAGAGAGAGAGAAATTACATCCATGCCCGAGCCAGGATTCGAACCCAGATCCTCCCCATCAGTAGTCAGTTACGCTAACCATTGTACAGATTGGAGGGCAATTAATAAAATTTATACTTTTAAAAAATAAAGTTTTAATAAATAATTATTTAAATAGTCCGTAACAGTATTTAGATGTAAAAACACATGTTTCAAATTTAAATTCCTATTTCGAAAATATAGAATTTCGTATAACGAAAAATAATGGAAAAACATATATTCCTCTGATATAGAAATTTAATTAAATATTAAAAAAAGACGGAAGTTTTAGTAATCAACGCGTGAAATAAATGTAAAACGATAATTTCTTTTATATAAAATGGCGCAATTTTCAATAAATAATTAATGTGCATTTAACAATGCGTAAATTATTATCTAAATAAAATAAATTGATTTTGTTATAATATATACAAACTTCAGTTAACAAATCAATGAATTTGTTATAAATATTTGGGTACAACGTGATCATAAATTTACGTTTTTCAAAGTGTTTAACTTTGAAACCAGCATCTACATACTTTTTCGCTGTATCCGCGAAATATTTTTCCGAGATCGAATTGACAGAGAGAACGGTTGCACAATATAAAATGAAACATATCATGATGTTTGTTTCTGACAAACGTAAAACATAGCCTTTATTTTATTTTTAAATTTACAATGCAGACTTTTTTATAGAAATTTTCAATGTGAAGCGTTTTCATATAAATCTTATTTGAAAAGTATTTTAAAACTGTAAAATTTCTTGTCATGTCACCCATAGATTTGGAAATCTGAGCACTTCAAAATCGGAGACATTTATAAAATTGTCATTAATTGTCTTTTTAAAATTGTGTTTGCCCTGAGAAAGAACAAATAAAGAGTATTAGATTCCACTTTCTTTTAAAATATCTACTCTACAATTTTCTTTACGACATTTAGTATTTTTTAATTCTTGAAAAACTGCAGTTTTCACTCAATACAGCTAGCATATTTTCGTATTTTATAATATGAGCTGATCATAAATGAATTGAAATGAAGAGGAAAAGTGTTCCAACTTCAAAATTAAATACATTTTTAACTATAGAGAGTATTCTAAATTTTCACTATTTATTCAATTGGTTTTCAGCTGACAAGACGTCATTTCGGGGTATAAAACATCATTTGAAATAAACCAAAATAAACAAAAAATACTGTTAAAATATGAAATCATTTTGAGATTAAAAAGTCGTAGTTACTTAAATATATCGAGGTACACGTTTCTCACTGGAAGTCACAAACCACGAACGAAAATGTGCCTGGTCCATTAATTATATTCATTAAGTTACTCATATAATCATATATTGAAAATAAGAAATTTCATAAAAATGAGAAGCATAATTAAAAAAGTGAATTAATAAATAACAAAATGGAAAAGAGGGGAAAATGTTTTTGGAAAGCATTCTGTATAACAAAAGTAATTAAAGAATTTTATCCATTGGTTTTAAAAATAACTTATAATTAAGTTTCGTTATTGAATGAAAGTTCAAAAACGTTATTAATTACAAAATCTTTTAAATTAATGATTTCTTCAAAACAATCTCAAATATCACGACGTCATTCAGAAGTTATAGAGTAAAATGTGTATACTTTTAGATTTCTTAACGTTATTTCTTCTGAATTTTACTTTTAACTTTAAAATTCGGTGGCATAAAGTAATATTATTTCCTAAATTGAAGTAGTCTGAACGAAGCTTTTATTAAACTAATTTTATTAATTGATTGGATTATTTATTAATTAAGTATATAATTTTTGGATGCATTTTATATGGATTATATTTTTATAGGGATAAGCAAGGAATTCCAAACAATACGCACAATGAACTTCTATTTACTTAATTTACTTAATTTTATATTTTATTCGAATTCTTTAAATAATATATACATTTTAATGTATAACATGATATATACACTACTTGCCATTAAAATTGCTAGACCCAGGAGGCGACATGCTACAGACGTGAAATTTATACGAAAGGAATAAGGTGCTATGATATGCAAATGATTAGCTTTTCAGCGCATTCTGACAAAGAAGGTGCTAGTAGCGACACCTACATTGTGTTTAAATGAGGAAATTGTTCAGCCGGTTCCTCATACACAAATTGCATTTGAACGTTGTTGCCTGGTGAAACGTTATTGTGATGCCTCGTGTAAGAAGGAGAAATGCGTACCAGCACGTTTCTGACTTTGATAAAGGTCGAGTTGTAGCGTATCGGGATTGCGATTTATCTTATCGCTGAATTGCTGTTCGCGTCGGTCGAGATCCAGTGACTGTTAGCAGAATATGGAATCGATGGGTTCAGGACGGTAATACGGAACGCCATGTAGGATCTCAACGGCCACCTATCACTAGCAGCTGAGAAGACAGGTATATTATCCGCATGGCCGTAATGGATTGTGCAACCACGTCACGAGCCGTGAGTCAAGAAACGGGGTCGTTTGGAAGACAGCAAGTGTCAGCACGAACAGTTCGACGATGTTTGCAGCAGCATGGACTCTCAGCTCGGAGACCATGGCTGCGGCTTCCCTTGACGCTGCGTCATAGACAAGAGTGCCTTCAATGGTGTGATCAACGACGAACCTGGGCGCACAAATGGCGAGACGTCATCTTTTCAGATGAATCCAGGTTCTGTGTACAGCATCATGATGGTTGCATCCGTGTTTTCCGGCATCGTGGTGAACGAACTCTGGCAGCGAGCATTCGTCATCGTTATACTGGCCCATCACCTG
This sequence comes from Latrodectus geometricus, assembly GCA_026290005.1. Classification (NCBI taxonomy): domain Eukaryota; kingdom Metazoa; phylum Arthropoda; class Arachnida; order Araneae; family Theridiidae; genus Latrodectus; species Latrodectus geometricus. Next base: position 7,985 of record JAPDSC010002478.1, read on the forward strand.
GCGTGATGGTATCGGGTGGCATTGGATATACGTATCGGTCACCTCTTGTTCGCATTGATGGTGCTTTGAACAGTACTTGTTACATTTCTGGTGTGTTACGACCCTTGGCTCTCCTGTACATGCAATCCAATCTCTGTTTGACTCAATGCCCAGGCGTAATAACTGCTGCTATTACTGCCAGAGGTGGTTGTTCTGGTTACTGATTTCTCAGGATCTATCCGGCCAATTTTTTTGAAAATTTAATCACTTGTTATTTTTAATATAATATATTTGTCCCACAAATATCATTTCTTTATCTGCATTTCTTCCTGGTGTAGCATATTTAATGGCCAGTAGTGTATTTTTGAATTTTCAATCACGTAGTGAAATAAAATAAAAAAGCTGTAGGAATTTTTAAGATGTATATATATATATATATATATATATATATATATATATATATATATATATATATATATATATATATATATTAGTGTGTGGTTCCTTCGTTCTCATGACCCATTTCCAGTCTTCAAATATACAGTGTCTTTTCTCTGCAAGTGAATTTTTGAACTTCATAAAAAAAAGAAAATTTTTGCTGACTGGCACACGGCAATGCAGTCCTGTTCTATGAAAATGTAAATGTACGAACAGAATTCAAGTTGAAATCTGTTGGGAAGATCCTTGATTGACGATATTTGTCTTACGAAGCACATTCAGAATTTTTCATTTTTCCATATACTTCTTGAGAAACGAAATCGAACTCACTCTTAAATAACAATGCTCGAACAACACTTATGTCTTCAAGAATTATAAGATTTTATCCTAATCTTTGAAATGGCTGCTTTGAGAGTTCAATGATATTAGCTGACTTGAAAACCATGATCCCTGGTTAACATGTTCGAATAGTAAGTTCTTTTTGAATGATGAAAGATCTATCACTTTCCCACTTTCAGTTCATTCATCATGAAATGCACTCTTTCACTTTATGTGTACCACCATTCTAAAAACGAGTAACCCACCACATAAAAAATTGGCATGATTTATTCTTAGCATGCATTTAAATGAAAATTTCAAAGGTTTCAAATTCTTTAACTAGTATGTATAATATGAGGCATTAATATTTGTCAGATTCCCCTTTATTTTGTGATTTATAAATTGTATATATTTAAATATTATTTATATAAATATTATTTATATCAATAATATTTAATATAATAATTATTAATTATATTAATATAATAATAATATAACAATATTAATATAATAATTATTTGAATACCTATATTAATTAAATATTATTTATATAAATAATATTTAATTGATATAGGCATTCGAAATTGTTAAAATATGTTTATTTTACACTTTTCCATATTATGTGATCTATATATTTTATTTACTTAAATATTATTTATAAAAATATTATTTATATAAATACTATTTAATAAATAATATTTAAATAAATAAATTTAAAAGACATTCAAAAGAACTTGCTTAAAATATTGCTTATATAAATAATATTTTAAGGATTTTCTTTGTTAAAAGTATTATTTTAAAAAGATTTCAGCAAATTAACTAAACAAAAAAAAATTCAAATAATTTTGAAATAAATTTCGTAAACAAAAGTTTTTAAAAATTAATGTATAAATAAAACATTTAACTCAATTTTGTTTTTTGAACTTTACTGTTATGGCTTCTGAATGAGACATATATTACGCACGTACGGAAAATTTGAACTTTATCTGAAAAATTAACTTTTACAAGATTGATATAAACTTTGACATCCTACCCTATAAGTATTTCTAAAAATTTAAGATTTGCCAATAAATTTTGAAATAAATAAAGCTACTTCTAAGAAAAATTGGACTTGCGGAAATTACTCATTTTTTGTATTCAATGACCACGTAATGCAAGGGTTAAAATAAAAAAAGCATTTCCTCAACAATAAACTTTCTTATCTGCGACCACAAGTTGCTTCCCTTTGGGCTCATTGCACGAAATTCAAGAAGTCACAATAAAGCAGTTGTCTTCGGAAGAGGGATTGGCAACCCTAAGCATCGGGGTCGGCTGGAGGACGCAGGCGCAGGAGTAGCCGCTAAGCTGTCCGATCGAGGGAAGAGACGACTCTGGATCCGACGTCACACACAAGGCAGCGGCCTCTTCTTCCCTCCAAGAGCGGCCGGATGTCCGGGAAATCGGGCCCTTCTCAGCACCCGACGACCAGGAGTCAGGTGAGCTTTCTCACTTTTTATCCCACTCTGTTTTATGGCAACTCTTTATGACTCCCTCGTTTACTTCGGATCGGAGAGTTTTTCTGATTGGAGACGTTTGGGGGTAATCTCGTGTTGCCAATACATGACAAAGTAATTCTGCGTCACTTTGAACGGGACGTTCTCTTCTTTTTCTGTTACCGTCCTGTCTCAGACTAGATATGCTGTATAATTATATTCTCATAGACAGTTGCTTTCTGAATTATGTTGCGCAAAAATTTTTAAATTCGAAATTTAAATTTCAGAAATTATAAAAAATTAAAACGATATTTTAATTTTCAAAAATATAAACTAATTTATTTTTCAAAAAATTTTACTTAATATCTTATTTTTTAAAAGCGTGATTTAAATATACTCAAGCAAAACACAGATTATATCCATAATCTTCCATGCATTACAAAATATTTAATGAAATAATTTAACCAAACCGATGTTAGTAGTAATTTTTGACATTAAAATGAGCGCATCAATGTATCATAATAAATTTAACATGTGTATTTAAATACACGTATATATAAATACATATCCTTTACTTACTCTATAAGTAAAGCAAAAATTTAAAATATTATGAAAAAATGCCCATTATTTAAAATTTATATTTTAAGATTAAAAAAATAAAACGCAATATGATTAAAACTAAGCATATTTCTATGAAAGTCATGCGATTAAATTCAAATTTTCAATAATTATTTTCCTATGAATAATAATATTAGGTTAAGAATTTAGCGTAAAGATATAAATAATTTAAGTTTATTTCTTATTTGAAGGGTTAATTAAAGACATTTAAACAGAAAGGTAGTTAATAACTAAAAATATTTTTGCTCATTAAATTAAAAATAATTAGATGTTTATAAAATTTCTATCTATAATACTTTTTATATTATACATGTATATATTATTTGATTTGCCATGATAAACTTTTGTCATAATTTTCTTATGAAAATTCATATTTTGGATCCAAATCACGATTTTTTTAAAATAACGACGTTGACATTATTTGTATATAATTAATATATACAAATTGTGTGGTTATTTTTATTCTACTAAATTTAAAATAATCCAAAAATTATTTTTGATTGTTAGTAGATATAATTTTCTTTTTAAAGTAGTTAAATTTTGATAAAGAATTAAAAAAATTTAGTTATACAAGATCAATTTTAAGTACTTCCTCATAAAATATACGATTAGGAAATAAAACATATACACCATTATTTTCTTCTGTATCTTAGAAACATCAGTTTTTAACAAATGCATCCTCACTAAATAATTTCTTACCTTTTTAAGGGTTATTAATTTATAAAGTTTTTAAAAATAATTCTTTCGTAAGAAAAGAAATCATGATTTATAAAAAAAAGACCATTTGATACGAATATAATCAGAATTTCTAGGTTTAAAGTAATTTTCCTCGAAATTATATTGTTAGAAAAAAAATCTTTCTATAATTTTTTATTTAATGCTGATTTGTGTTAGTTAATTTTTCTAAAAAATGTTGTAATATCCAATATTAATTTTAAGCCATTCATTAGAAAAAAATATTACGAATTAAAAATTAATTTGCATATATTTCTTAAGCATATCATTATATATATATATATATATATATATATATATATATATATATATATATATATATATATATATATATATATATAT
>JAPDSC010002488.1:25363-35639 GCA_026290005.1 Latrodectus geometricus
TGACCGAGATATCTCGGGGTATTAATTAATTTCAATATATATGAATACCCGAGATGATCAGAAACGCGATTAATTTTCAATTTCATCTTTCTCATTCACTTTATCAAAAATGTGAACTAAAATAATATACAGGGCTTTTCATTGATCGATATATCATTGCCGCCGCATATGAATCGATGAAATCCGTACATTTTTTTGTCATCGGCGTAATCTGTAATCGAAATATAAAATAATCGATACGAAATTGCATTACAAATCTATTGCGGAAAGAGAAGTAAAATCTTCGTAAGTAAGGGGAGAGAACATCCAGATTTTAGATAGAGGAAGCGTTTTGCGTCATTTATTACAAACGATCGTACAAGCCATGCGACGGGAGATCCTCCCCCCCCCCCCTAACCACCGATGCATTTTTCATGATACCCTTCATCAAGGGGGGAGGCGGGAATTCGGTCGGAAGAGAATTGTGCAACAATGTACGTCACGCGACTTAGGAGAAACAGCATAAAACAAATAAAGCAAAAAGCGATTAAAGCAAAATATAGGAAATTCTCCCTTTATGGAAATGAAATATGAAATTGAAGTTTCTGTCATTAAGGAAAGGTTTTCCCGCCGACTAAAAAGGAAAAAATAAAGTAAGATGTATGTATTTTTCCCTCCTTTTTACATTATTGATAGAATTATCTGGATTTTTTCTCGTTTTCTGGACTGCGCAGATGGTGGCCCTGGCGATGTCATTTATTTCAGTCCGAAGAAAGGGAAGAAAAAAAATCGCCAAAGTGAGAGAGGGCTTAAGAAATTGTTTTTATCAACGACCCGTCATTTTATTTCTCTGGATTTTGTTTTTAATCTTGGAGCAAAATTCTATCTGAAAGAGTCGTAAATAAAACAATTTAGAATAGTTTGCCTTCGAGTAAGACTTTGAAAGGTCGATTGAATTTGGTGAGTACAATACGAGTTCATACTTCAATTAAAACGGGATGAACTTGTTTTTGCTAATGCAATAAAATGGTTGAGAAATCAATAGAATACTTTAAATATTCTAAAATACTAATTTATTTGAAATACATCATTATTTGAATGATTAAATTGAATCATTCCATAAACCAATTCTGCATTTTGAAATAATGTTTTTTATAAAACTATAAAAGATATATTTTATTTTCAGGCAACAAATACGCCATCTACTGGGTGATCATAACAGTTTTATTTTAAATCTGGGAGTAAATTCTATTTGAGAAATAAAATAATTTTGATTAACATGTTCTTGGTCACAAAGTTGACTAAATTTCATCTGTACAATATAAATTCCGGTTTCAATAAAAATTAAATACTTTCTTTTGTTTAGGTTGTTTAGTTTAGATTTTGTTTAGGCTGTCTTTCTTTTGTAAGGCATATTAAATCTTTAAGAAAACAAATGGAATATTTTAAACATTCTAGAAATCTAATTTATTAAATGTTAACTTCTATTTTACTGTTTAAATTTAATTATTTTATAATATTAAATCCATTTAGTATTTGCAGATTATGCCTTATTTTTAAATGCAACTATTGAAAAAAATGTCTTAAAGCGATAGATACGCCATCTATCGAGTGAGTATAACAGTATTACAATTTTGTTTTTAATTTAAAAACAAATTCTATCTGAGAAAGTCGTAAATTAAAAAATTTTGAATAGTTTGTGTTCTCCAGCAAAAGTTTAAAAAATAGGTTGTATTTCATTGGTTGAATATGAATTCGAACATCAATGAAAATTTGATTTTCTGGCTTTTTTACTCAATGAAATGATAGCGGGAGAAAAAATATTTCAAAATGCAAAATTTTATTCGATAGTCCCCCTTGTTTTTAACCATTAAATTCAATTATTTTGTTAACCAATTTTGTATTTCTAAATTACACTTTTTGGATTACAGAAAAAGTTAATTAAGAATTATATTAATGTTTATGTTAAATTATCAAATAAAATTATCTTTAGATGTTATGAGCGCCATCTGTTGAGATTCAGAATGGTAGGACAAATGGAAACTGGTATTTACCGATCTTTTCAAAATCAGTCAATCAAAAGTTCTACTAATTTTCTGTCTTGAAAAAATAGAAACAGGTTATAAATGCTTTTTAAAATATTACGTGATAAAATGTAAAACAGCTGATTTTTCTTTCATGCTTTCTACAGTTGAATGATTTTTGAAGTCTGAGAATTTAATGACATATTTTTTTTTTTTTTGTCGCAAAGTAATTTTGTATTATGTCAATATATGACGTAATAAGAGATTACTATAACTAGTAATAAATATAATAATTATGATGATTAACCAATTGCCATATGATTTTATTCTGTAATATGCATTGTTAATTTTGTTAAAAATGCAAATAAATGTAATTAATAAAATGTCTAATCAATACATGCATCAGAAATTTTGACAGTAAGAGCTGCATAATACAATATAGCATTGTGGTATGGGCAAAGAAATCAAAATAACCTAAATTAATATTTGAAAATGGATAAAATTTTTACTTGGTAAACCAAAAAAATATAATAGAAAATTCGTGAGAAGTGTATGTAGTGCTTTTATATTTTAGTTTTCACAAATGCTATTTAAATAAGCATAGTTTCCATCATTCATGAAGGATGACATTGATGGTATATATTATTATTTCCGATTATAAGGAAAAAAATATTGTCTTAAACAGTAAAATTCCTGTCTCGGGAGATTTTGTAAATACTTTTTCGAGTAATTTTCTTTTTTAACAATTCAATCAAAAATCGTGAATTTATATCAAAATAGGATTTTTTTTAATGAATCTACATTTTCAGAAGACTGCGGTTTAGTTTGTTTTTTTCCCTACGGTCACTTTTATGTGCACTTCAGTTGCTTATATCAGTATACGAATTATTATATATATTATTATATACTAGATGGATCAATATATATCATGGAAGAAAATTTATATTGATCCATCTAGTATTACTGCTAGATTCAAGCTAGTTCTATTGTTATTTTAAAGTGACGTCTATAGAAAACCTCAAAAAATAAATATAATTTAAAAAGCCGGAAAGGTAAACAAAGGTCAATGGGGGTGCTCGGAGGCGGCATCAAAACAAACAAACAAACGGGGCAATTTCCACCGCTTCTCGTGCAAACTCAAAAGCCTGTACGCGAGCCGTCGGTAATTGGATTTGGATCACCCCATAGGTGAGGCACAAGATCTTCCTGGTACCCATCATTAAAATGGGGTACTCACGAACTTCTCTGTCGCCGGATGGGGACTATTACCAAAGTGGAATTCCTTTCAACCGTTATTCCCCCCCCCCCTCTATAAGTGGAATCTATTAAGAGAACTTCTGCAAACACTCAGAGGGACAGGTCTGGCGATGTGTATCTTTAGAGTTATTAGAACGAATACATTCGAATTGTAGATGTTCGAATGTCCGTTTGGTGACTACCCACATTGCATGTAGAATATTCTTAATAAGATACAAAATCAATGACCTATTGTCAATTTCTTTGCGACATCCCATTGTTCAAACACACATATATATGTACGCAAATCTAAGACAATATTCGATTCCAAAAGAAATGTGCGCAATAAGAAATGATACTGATTTTCATAACAAAGGTGGTGAGAGATTTATATATTGCTTTATTGTGAGGAGACAAATAACAGTTCATCTTATCAATTCAAAGTCAGATTGCTCTCATTAATATTGTATTTACTTTCGAGTGTTTCCGGTGTCTTGCATGATTTTAAACATTTTTCATTTTTTGAAGATAATAATGTGAATATTGCAAGCCCTTAATTTATCGATCTTGAACATATAAATCAATTTATGAATAAAAGGATGATGATACTGATTCTGTTTTAAAAGTAATTATATATTCTTGAAAAGATGCTGTTCAAATTTCAAAATAAGAAGTAATGTGTGTTTAATTAAACTTAATATCCCCAAAGAACTCCTAACTTTTTCTAATGTTTGTGACTAAAAATAGTTTGAAATAAAATAGAAAAAATTTAAGGCTTGTGTATCTGTTGTTATAATACAGTTATAATTTCATTTTAAACAATTGCAAACATTATGAGCTATTGTTAGATTCCCAAACAAATATCTATATAATAAAACAAAAAGGTAAAACTTTGCATCAAGTAGCTATAAATATTGAATCAAAAATTTATAAAATATTTCAAAATACAAAATACTTTCCTATTTTGAATAAAATTTTATAAGCAATATTTTAAACAGCTGTCGTTAGATTTTTTCTTGAAAACTCTTTAATATATGAAATTTCAAATCAAAAGGCACACCAAAAGAGTAACATTATTAAAAAGTTTTAAATCATTAAATCCTTGTTTACTAAGGACTAAATTATTGTTTAATTTTGAATAAAATATCTATAGATAATCAAGCAAATATCAAAGGTAAAGTTTTGAATCAAATGTCTCTTAATGTATTTTAAACTACAGAACTTTTATGTTTTCAGTATGATATATCACTAAACCTGCTATAGTATAGACAAATATTATACCAAGATACTATGTAGAAAATTCATCATTTTTCCTTCATCTTTATAAATATTTTAAACTTTTCACATTTAATCTTTTCTCTGTACTGTTAAACATTTATAATTAGAGATTCTGATCCAATATCAAACTTAAGAAATAATATTATTAAATAATCTTCAGACATTAAATGCTTGTTTACTAGAGAGACAGATTTTGAATCAAATATATAATGCAAATATCAAAGGTAAAATTTTTAATTATATATTTATAAATACTGAATTAACTATCTAGGGATGTTTTTAATTTTAAAGTATTTTTATTTTTGAATCAAATATCTACAAATTTTAGAGTAAGATGATATTTCAAAAGTTCATTGTATCGTCATTAATTTTTAAAAGAAATTATTAGAATATGAAATATTTAATCTAATTACTATATAGGGCAAAACTTTTAGAACAGAATCGGAACTTATTTAAAAAAATTGTTAAGCAATTTTAAGTCATTAAATCTTGACTTACTAGTAAATAATAAATTGTTATTATTACAAATGTCATTTTATTGGTCTTAATTTCATAAAGACATAATGCTGTTTCGATTATTTATCTTTGATTTCTTTAAAGAAAGTTCTGGATCAACAAGCAATGAAAATTATTAAGGCAATGACCAATCAATTCTACAAATTAAACATTTTTTACCAAGGAAAATTTATGAAATTATAGCAGAAATTATTCCATACAAGACCAATCAAAACAATTTTGATGAAAATACAATAGTCTATTTGGATATATTTAGAGCTACTTAAACCACAATCATCATATCTCTTTTAAGTACCTAAACTTAAGATCTACCTCCTACGACAGTATAATACCATTCTAAGAATTCCTTGCGTGTTGCTTCGGAAAAAGTTTCTCCAAACATCCCCTGAAGCTAAGAAGATCCAAACCGGTAATCATTCGGCAATTTTTTTTCACAAATAGTACGTTACTATGTTGCCTGTCAGGGTATTTTTTGAGATTCGAAGCATCTCATTCTTCGATGGTTGGCAAAAGCAGTGTCCTATTCCTACATGACATGTTTGTGCTCTGATCGATTTTGTGTTTGACCAAAAAATAAACTACGGTTCATTTGAAGATAATTCATTGCTATGCTACTGCCGTTGAATGAAATATTTGAAAGCATACCTTTAAGAGTTCAAAAGCATTAAAAAAAAAGCTTTGGTTTTTCTTGTGTTACAGATAAAACTCTTCAGAAAATTTAGTTTGAAATCTTAAGAATTCAAAATTATGAATACTTTTTCGGCATTATACGTATTTGAAAGATTTTGTAATTTAATCAATTGAAAATGTGAATCATGAAATAATTCATAAAAAATCAAAATTAAAAATTTTGTAATTTAGTAACAATCAGATTAAGTTTTTATATTTTAACGTTACACTTGTCCAAACAAAATTTCACATTTTTATTAATTTTATATTATCAAAAAATTATTAAAATGTTTTTCAAATTTTTAATATGAATCTAATAATTTCCTCCTTTGGATTCTTAAATTTCGATTAGATTAAAAAAGAAGGAATTAAAGTTGATATTGTGCATAAATTCTGCCAATTGAGCGGGCGGCTGAAATACTAGAATCTGATTTTCTATTCAATATTTTGTGGGTTCGATTCCGCTCTTGGGAGAGGAAGTTGAAGGTTTATGGAACCTATTTTAAGCTGTTGTTTCCTTTTGAATTAACTTTGAACATTTTAAAGTGTACAAAAAGTGACCATTGAGTGACAAACAAATTACCTTAAATTATACAATCATTAAAACCATGTCTACCGTGTCATTTGAATAAAAGTACTTATTTCAAAACTTCTCTCATATAATATACATAAATTAATATTCCATTCAAGAAATCTGAGCTTATAGCAAAATGGTTAATGCTCTGCCCTTCAGGTCAATAGTTCATTAATTCGATTCCCAATTCAGGCATAAATATTTGCTTTGGAATCAATTTTAAAATCACGTAAATCACTGTTGATTTCTTTTAAAAGAATCGATATCTATTAATATATATCGTTAATAAACACGATAGTTTAGTTTGGGTGACTCTTAATGGTCATTTTAAACTCTCAAGGGTTAATTAGACTGATACCAAGACTTTAAAGTAGATTCCAAACTACTACAAACATGCATGCCCCGAGGTAGGATTTGAACCTACGAACTATTGAAACCGAAAGCAAGGTGCTAATCATATGATCATAATGTGGAATGAAATATGGATAATAAATATAATTCTTAATAATCATTTGTGCATATTTAAATTATGTTAATATAAATTAACAATTCTTTTGTTTAGAACTGCTTTTAAGAGGTGTTTACATTATTGTAAATAACACAAACTCACTGACTTTATATTACTATTTCATATTCTGTCTAATTCAAATAGTGAAAATAAAATGCTATCACGACATTGAAATATAATTGAAAAATGATATGAATTGCCATTCATTAAAATATATTACTTATTAAATTTACAGGAAAATGAATATTTAATTTTTTTAATCAAAATCATTTAATATATTGTACTTTTATTATAAATAATCTTTTTCTGCGAATTAAAATTTTCAAATTTCATATATAAGGGAGTATTTCATTTTTTTCCATAGCTATAGGCTGCAATTTATATGAATTTTACGGGGAAAAAAACTGATTTGAAAAATAACTCTCAATATGCGGTAATATTTCTTTTCAAAGCATTTATTAAATAAACAAAATTTTATTCCTCTACATCTAGCGTTTACTTCACTTCATTTCCGATTCCTATCTGGTTCGAGAAAAATACATTTTATATTCACTCGAAGACATAAATAATCTACAGAAACGGTGAAGAAGAAGAGGAACTGAAATTTCCTCTTCCGAAAATTTAAAATTGGTTACAAGAAGAAGAGACAGTCAGAGCGGAAATCTACCCTTATGGCAAAGCTATGCTTTCCATTTTTTACATTACACACCTCCAGCTGTCTTATAAAATATTCCATTTCACGTAGAAGGAAGGAAGAGGAGAAGGAAAAAAACGAAAGACAACTATTTTACAACCTTTAAATATGAAAAAAGGGCTGGCTCAATATCCTCAACCACAAAACACATGATCTTCTATCTAGCAGGTATTGCAAATTCGTGTAAATCGAATTTATGCATACGTTCTGGTAAGGGGTGTGGTCACAGAGGCGATAGAATTGAGATTTTTTTCTTATATTTTTTTATTTAAGAATTTGTGAGCAAAAGAAAAATGATTCTAGTCCATGCGAATTTATTTTAGGGACAGAATATTTCTACCCTTTTATGGGCGTCAGAAGGTTTTTTTATTTCATTTTATTTTATTTTTTTATTCCAATGACAAAAATATTATGTTTGCATAAAAGAGAAACTTGATAGAGAGAATATAAGCTGGGGATGTGGAAATAAAATATGGAAAACGTTTCATAAAATATCATCAATGAATCAAAGATATACGCCTAGTACATAGATTTTGAAATTCACATAGATTTTAAATGAATTATAAAAATTCTTGGCAGTGATTTTAAGAGAAAATGTTTCTTAAAACACTTCTTTATATAAAAATTCTATGTGCCTTTCCTCAATATACATGGTTTGATTGTCACAGCTAAAAGGTATATTGTAACTGATACTTACTACGAAATCTCGATATACATTTTTCAAAACCTTAATGTTTTAGTATATACATTTATGTATCTCAATTTCATATTACGTAAAATGTGTATACAATTTTATACATGATTTAACATAAGCTTAAAATATTTCTATCATATGCTTAAAAGAAGACTTTTGAAAACAATTCTTCGAATGTGTTGTTTAGAAATTTTCTTTGGAAAATAAATAAAAGAATATATCTGAGATATTTTCCACCCAATACGAGAATTTTTTATTTAAATAAATTTATAAAAGAAAATTTACAAACCAGGTATTCCAGTCAAATTTAGATATGATTTTTGTTTAAAGTAATATAAGATTTTTATACTTGTAGTTGAAATATTTACATTATTTCGTTTCTTAGTTGCATATAAATTAATCCAATATTAAGTAAAATTAAATGTGAAATATAAAACACACACGCAATTTCAGGATAGATTTTTTTTATATAACTCATTTACTAATTAATAGATATTTTTTAATTAATCTAATAATGTAACTAAATATAAGTAGAATTATTTTAATATGAAATATTAGGTAGGGGAAAAAGAAATCCATTATTTTTAAGTGAACTTTATGTAACTTCTTTTGGATTCACTTTGTAAAAAGGTTTAAAACAGCTTTCATGTAGATTTTTAGGTCTTGCGCGTTACGACTGCTGACATGCGGTTAACTTCGATCATTTTTGATATTTTATAGACATTTTCAACGATGCTGTATCCAAATGCGAGGTGCATCTCTAACATCAAAAATACCCGAACGGAATCGACGAAACAAAAATTGTACGTAACTGGTTGTTACAGTCTTATATAGGACGATAAACACCTTTCACAATTTTAGCCACCCGGCTATCTTTTTCGCCGTTACAAGAGAAAAACGAAAATGTATCGAATTTTCTGTTTGTTGTCTTCCCTTTTTAAAACCTTGTACTCGTAACTGAATTAATCAAACAAAAAACCGCAAGAGGATATTTTAGTGTCAAATGTTACCTTTCCAACGAGCATACATCTGAAATTGTTTGATAGATACCTCACGAGATATCGATCACTACAGACGTCTACCGAAAAAATAATGGATTATTTTTCCCCAATCTAATATAAAAGCAATATCACACACATTAATTAAAAAGATTTAAAGAATTTTTTAATAAGTAAAATATAAGAGGGTTTTATAACATGAGAAATATTTCTTTCAGCGAATTTGCACGAAACATTTAAATTCTTATTTTCTAAATTGAAAATTTATACAGTTATAGTAATTATCATCATGATCAATTTCTTCAAAACAATTTACTTCAAAACAAATTTCACGAAAATGGAGTTATCTTTTGTTTCTGTTCAATAAATTTATTACATTTCAACATGAATAAAATAGAATATTATAGGAAAAATTGCACTGAAGCTTGAAAATGTTTCCTAATATAAATTAAATATATACAAAACTTCTAAATGCATCTTGAAAGATGGTGCTTGACGACGAATTTTGCAAATTCATCATGAATTCATGACACAGCTTTGACGATGAATTTTATAAATTCATCATCAAAGTAATGTCTTCGATTGTCACTTATGGAAATTTGACTGATGATTAAAATATTTTTGCTAGAATCTTTATTTACGATTTTATCAATATTTTTCGATAATTTTGAATGATCAATATGCTACATTATTCTCCGAAACAATCTTATGATGTACTATGATCGATATCTGATACACGTGATAAAAAAAAGAGGGTAAAAGAAATTACCGAGATGAAGACATCACTAAAATAGGTTTTAATGAAAATGCCTACACGAGCAAAATTACAACATCGCAATATCAAATCCCACGCTAGACTACTGAATCTTAGAATAAAACCACTGGGAAAAACCTTACGTTGCCGAAAAATAAAACTTCTAAGGACAAAACTTTAGAATAAAAAAATTCTACTGTATTGTTGTTGTTGTTAATGACACTTGGCAACTCCAAGCCGGCTCGTCACAGAGACTAGGCGAATGAAGTCAGAGAGGGAGCGTCTTCCGTTTTTTTAATAGAGTACCTTCAAACGAAGGTGGAAATACGACTTTTGGCTCATAGATGGCAGC
>JAPDSC010002507.1:0-45254 GCA_026290005.1 Latrodectus geometricus
CATTGTTCTTTCAATTTTGATAACGACGGACTCACATAATGCATGCTATACGAAAGATTGATGAAATTGATTACTATTTAGCAGAAAATGGAGCTGATACTTTAGACGAGCTTTTGCAGTCATATTATGCTATGAAAGTCATGTAATGAATTAAAATACAGAAATGAATAAAATCAACATGAAAAATACACTTTAGCCTTTTAAAGATAAAAATAATATCATTGAGATTTCACATTCTCACTTGCTCTCTTAGCTTTTAGTGATAAAAGCATTCGAGAGCATTATTCACATCAATTTTCCAAATAAGTAAACATATATATCTATTAATATGCCTTTTGATGTGCTTTACAATATGTAATTATTAATATTTAATTTAATATATTAATTCATATAATTATTTAAAATAAATGAAATTTTTTATGAAATTTTATAAAAGGAACTTACTTAATAGAGAATTATCTTTTGTTTTAAAAAAATATAATTGTTACAGCATACGAAAAAAACTAAGAGCAGAAAAATCTATCTAAAAATTAAATATTTTATAAGGGTTTATCCTCAAATTCTTAATTGAATTTGAGGATAATTTACCCTTATAAAAGAATGTGTGCGTAATTATCTTTTATATACATAGAAGTTCCAGAAGATTTAAGTATGGCTGTCCTCTACAAGATCATTGAACTTCGAGAACTTCATGAAATGGCTCACCATTGTTTAATCGTATAGTATGTTATTTTAAAATAAATGTTTTTGATTAATGATTTTCATTTCAAGTATGTTTTCAGAGTCCTGGAAAAGTCATCGTTTCAAGCATTAATAATTCTGACATGCATTTCAAAATACGTTCGTGTAAGAAAGAAAAAAAAGCTTTTTCTACCCATATTTTTCTTATTCTCACAACTCTATAAAAACTATTGGATCATCTCATTTTAAAATTAGAAAATGTAATTCTTACTCTTTATAACATTCCTAACTTGAATGATTTTGAGCTTCATAAATATAATGCCTATTCTAGTGGCAAAAATGAATCGAATTAACTCACTTTTAAAAAATTATTTTAAATCAATCTAACATGATGAATCAATTCATCTTAAAATAAAGAAATGAGTTGCACTATTTCAATACACATTTATAAATTTATATACAAAAATATCAACATTTTAACTCTTATATTGTTTTAAATACTTTCAGTCAAATTCATTATAAAAATAAGTGCAGACATTAAAAACTATCTTATAAGAACAATTTGAAATGTGAATTTCAGCTAACAAAAGATTAATTAATCCATTTAGGTTACAATGTAAACAAGCATTTTCTCTTTGGAATCAAGAATTTGCTTCTGTTAGATTCCACAGCCGACTTTCATGTAAAAAGAAGTCTTATTATTTGTTCCAGGACGGGAGGCAGCTGACTCTAGGATCAATGCGCGGAGTTCCGATGGTAGCAACTAGTCCAGTCCGGCATGAGAGTCCCATACAGATGAACCCCATCGAAGTCCAGACCTACCAACCGCCTTGGAAAGCCCTTACAGAATACGCAGCAATGCAACCGGACATCGACCCCACTGCGCCGCACTTCCAGCAGATAGTAAGTCAGGTGAGATTTTAATCAGTAGCCACCGTATCATTATATACCGAGTTTTCACAGTAGTATAGCTCATAATGTAGAATCAATATGTAACTTAATAACATATGCCCCAAATCAAAACATATTAAAAATATAAGAAAAAGATTTTATGAAGAGAGAATACAAAGATTATGCAAGTAACTTTACATTGGTATTTTATTATAATAATATTTACGGTCAGGCCCAAGGTTCTATCTTCGAGTCTAGCAAGCTTAACTCAGCCTTTCATCCTTTCAGTGGGTCGATAAAATTGAGTACTAAGCATGTTTGGGAGCTAAACGCTGGGGGTTTTGGGTTAGGTTGACCACCTAACTGGGTCATATTCTTAGCACCCCACAGCTCTCGGTCAAGAAAACAGGTGTCGGCACTGCAAGCCTTGGCCACCCGATGGGCTGTTGTGCCACAGAGTTTAGTTAAATATTTGGTGTAGAACTTTTTGAAAAAATAGTAATAAATGCTGTCTAGCGAAATACTGTTTAACAAATCAGACAACATAAAGCAATAAAATCTTTAAGTCATGATACTGATACCACTGAAACTGCTATAGCAACAGAAATAATTCAGATCATATTCTGATCCTTTTAACTGAATATAACTAAATCATATTCAGTTATAATTTTAAATAAAGTTCACCTCATTAGTCGTGAGACTATCTATGATTTATACTCGAGCAATAAATGTTCGTTAATTCAACAAGCATTACGTTTTGACATATGATGTTAATAGCTGATGTAAATCCAATACGGTCAACATCTTTGGATAAATTCATAACCCGTGAAAATGATGGACTTTAACTATTTCAGATACTAAAATGAATTTGTTGTCTCAGAAACACAATTCTTTTAATTATGAAAAAATTTGTACAAGGTAAAGTGTTATGTACAGTGTAAAGTGTTATAAAAATATCAAAATAAAAAATAAAAATTAATAAAAAAATATAAAAAAGTTAAGCTAAGGGGAAATATAGAATTTTAAGCACTTATATAATTCTTTGACATATGATGAAAGGTAAATAAAAATATAAAAAAGGAAAAATGTTATATAAGTAGGAAGCTTATATTATTCATTTTTAAGAATATATTGTTATTTTTTTTGGCAGCATTTTACTAAAAAGTTGAAAATTATAATTTCTTCATAGGCTATATCAGAAGATAAAAATGTGATAAAAGCTAATAAATATTTTCATTTACGTAATTTATTTTATTTAAGAACTAAAAAAATACCACTTTATATAAATGATTATTATAGAATAAAAACTTAATTATTCACAAATTATGCTTTTATTTTAGTCTTACTTTTAAATTTTTTAACACATTGCTTCAAAACTGAGAAATTTTTGGTAATTTTCTTATTTAAAAATTAAAAAAAAATTTTTCTCTGTATAAAAGTCTCTTCGCATAATTATATATTACCATTATTTTTCAATCTTATTTAAACAGTTGTTACATCTTATTTCTCTGAGAAATTAAATATATTTTAAAAATGAACTGTCAAGAGACACTTTTTAGAACTGTTTTCTTCCCTGTTGACATTGTATATCTAATACATGGTTTTTCTAAAGTTGAACTGCTTGAGAAATTCCAGAAAGCCATTTTCTTTCTAATCTCCTAGAAATGGAAAGAAATAAGAAAAGAAATTTCTTCAGTTCTTTCGGCATCTCACAATCGAACATCACCTTAGCAGGGAGAAGGCGCCGGCCTTGCCTTAATTGCACAATAAAAGAGCCCAGTGTGATGGCCCAGGGCGCTTTCAGATTCGGACCACCACTTGGAGGGACGAGATAGCCCTGGCGCCATCCTGGTCGTAGAGATTCTGGCAATTCCTTGTGCTATCTGGCTTTATTTTTTCGCGCATGGTACTTCTCAAGATTATCGGGCTTTCCTTGGCGACAGTCTGTACCTCAAATCCGATATTTCGCCCCCGACTTCCGATAGATTAGTAATACCTTTTTCCAAAAGATGCCTCCGAAGCAGATTTCATGAGGCATGAAATTTTTGTAGAATCAAAAACATTAATAGTATATCCTGAGTGTTTGGATAACCGGGGAATTTGGATCTTTGTCTATTGAAATTTCGTTATCTGTGTATTGCAATTAATTTTCGCCATTTTTATTAATTTGTTTCATTATTTTTCTATCAAAGAAACCTTAGCGAATAAATTAATTAAATAAAATGGTTCCTTTCTGATTTGCTCTTAAAATTACATTTTCATATGATGAAAATAAAATAAAATTAATTAATTTGTTAGAGATTTTTTAATGGGAGTACTTTAAAACACGGCTATTTTTTAACTATTGTTTTAGAACTCTTAGAAAAAATTAGATGGTGAAAGGAATTCGACTAACATAGGAGATTCAAACATTGGTAAATGTCATTAAAATAAATACATTTTATTGTAATGTTTGCCGTTTTGATATAAATTTCTACGTTAGGTTAATTAATATATTAACTTGAAATAAAAAAAATTATGGTTGGTTAGATTATCAAATCATAAAAATGTAAGACGATCAAATTTAACGTTCTTTTAAACTCTAAAAAAAAAAAATAAATAAATAAATAAATAAATAAAAATGCTTGAATCTTAGTGAATTTTTTATTTCATTCAAATCTCTTACATTTGAAAATAAAAAAATTTTTTTAAGGAAAATTGTTTTGAATTTCAAGTTATAAAATAAATCATAAGTTTCTTCAATTCATAGCAATGTAATTACTGTAAAATGATAATTAATGTATATATTTTTTTTAAATTAGAATTCAGAGTTTCTGTTAAGGTAAACTTTTATTCCTTAAAATCATGTGAATTCTCACTATATATTTCTTATTTTATAAATATAGTCTTAGCCTAAAAATGATCATTGCTACAAATTTTTGAATTAAAATGTGAACTTAAAGATTTTAGAATTCATATTTCTTCTAATTTACATCTCAATGGGATTTCATAGACATTCGAACCATTTGAGAACTAGGGACAAAAGCTTAGCAGATCCTCCGTTATTTCTTTTATACATATTCATCTATTTTTTTACGGATAACTGGCATTATTAAATGTCATGCAATAGAATAGAAATATAGTAATTGTTTAGAAGTCAGATATTCAAAAGTTATTTTGATCCTTAAGTTTTAAAAATAGAATTTTCTGCAAGCAGTTTAATTTTTAATTGAAATGATTCGTATTAATCTGAAAATATGTTTTTAAGAAAAGAAAAAGTTTTAGTTCCTTAATAATTTAATTAATGATTGTAAAAATATCTTTGATAACTCATATCCCAAGAAAAGTTCTTAAGAAGTTGAGAATAATTGAAATTTTGTTCATCAAGATACTTTAATAAATTTTCATCGTTTCTTATAACTGAATTAATACAAGTGAGAAATTCTAAAACAATATTATTAATGTTACACAATGCATTTGGAACATTTACGTTAAATTTTAGTAAATTTCATTTACGTAAAATAAAAATAAAAATTCGTTAAAAATGTATTTCTCATTTCTCGAAATATATCATGCAAAAATTGTACTTTTTTAATTGGCAAAAGGAATTACGAAATAAAATATGTTATTATTTTTTTATTCACTTAAAAATATTTGCATGGATCAATTTTAGATTTTGAAACTTTTAGAACTTCTATCCTAATTTAAATGATTTGATTTCGATTTAAATTGCTCGAAAAAATGTTCTCTGATTCTAACTAAGGATGATGTGAATAAGTTCTTAGAATTTTTATATTTATTTTAGTCAGAATATTCTCTTACACCACAAATCGAAATTTGTTTTTAGATGATATTATGCTACACAGTTATATACACAATTTAAGTTCCATGCTAAGTAATGTATCGCATTTTTTATATTTTAATGTAATGTTGAAGAAAGTGTTGAAATAGTGAAATGAGATAGATGTAGGCAAGGAACCAGGAACTAAAGGACCAAACGCTTATCACAAAGTATTTGTTTTAATGTCTTTATTTCATCACATGCGTTGTAATGAGTTTTCTTACAAAAAATTCAAACTATATTTATTATCATAACATCACTTTCTAAAATCCATTAGTGTTGTTTGTAATGTCAGTAAAAAACTTTAAAACTGGTTCATTTAAATGAAAATTATTGGAAAAGATAATACTTTCTATGCAATGAGGTTTCTAAATGTAAAGAAAAAAGACCTTGAAAAACAATTTTGGTGTTTTAAATTGTGTAATTCAGGTGCTATTTTTTCCCATACATACGTGATACACACTGATACTTCTTACCGATATTCCGTCTGCATAATAATAGAAAAAAAAAAAGAATATACTCTTGATTTAAACTATGAACCTTGAAAATTTATTTTCATTAGTTAAAATTGTTTGAATAATATACTGCAAGGAATTAATGCCGTATCCTACTCCATTTTATCTTAATAGCTTGTAATAGCTGTAACGATCTTGAAAAAGGGCTTTGATAAAAAATTCTGTTCTCTTCGTAGAGAATCTTACGCAACTGACGCAGTGCCAGAACAGAAGCATTTGCAGTGAAGAATTAAAACGAGCACTTTACTTCGTTATCTGAGGAAAATGTTTTATGGCTGTCTTTTTTTCATCCGGACAGAAACGGTAATAAATTTTAAATAAAAGATATAAAAGGGGCAAAAAATTTTTCAACTTCTTCCTGGAAATACTTCATCAGAGTTTACCACGAGATCTTCATGTTCCTATAACAAGAGGAATATCAAATTTTACTCCTTATTTTTGTCAAGTCATTTAACCTATTGATAGTCTGAATGAGATTAACTAAGGAGGAAATTTTGATTAATTGGTAATATTTCGAAATATTAATTTCATAAGATATTAGATTTTTAGAATGTACTTTTTGGAAAGAATATTTTCATATTTATTAAATTGAAATTGCATATTTTCAATTTTGTTTTTACTTACCTAAAATAAAGATTTCTTTTTCTGGTTCTATTGAAGGGTTCGTTTGGCTAAATTCTTAATTACTTGCAATTATTTTTGATCTTCCTAAAACAAAAAAATTAGCATTCATTTATAAGATTGCTGAATATATCTGCAATGAAATACAATTAAACACGAAAAATTTGGAAAGAATGAAATTTACAAGTTAATAAAATGAAAATAAATATAATGTATAAATATTTTAAAATGACCATAAGCCATATGTGTAAAAGATTTAATATTAAAATAAATATTAAAGTATTAGAACATAGGGAGAATATTTTCAAACTTGTATACGAATGTATTCTAATGTGACATAAGACTATTTTACTTCTGATATAATTCATTTTAAAGATAAATTGTTATACCCATTAACTTCCTTAACATTTATAACACATAAATATCAATGTAATTCTAAATTTCTCTTCCTAAATTTACTGATTGTAGTGAAATATGTAGGATAAAAGATATATAATTCGAAAACTATGAAAATTATTTATCAATTAGAATAAATGTAATAGCAGATTTATTAAAAGCTCATGTTAAAAACGGATGGGAAACAAGATTGGATATTCTTAAATTTAAACTTGCATATGAAATAAAGTAAAAAGACATTGATTATTTAATAAGAACTTGATATTGTTTTCCACATTATACTTTTAAGAACAATTTTAATTTTTAACTAAGAATTTAATTTTATATATTACTTTTTAATTTTAAGAATAATTTGCATATTATAAAGAATAAGAAAGACGAAACTATCTTTCTTATTCTTTGTCATATACAAATATCAGTTCAAATTCAATTTTGTAAATTGCATCGAATAGTCATACAGAAATTTAATTTCTGGCGTACTACCTAAAAATGATTAATCAAATAAATGCAATTAAAATACAATTCATCAATATCATGCGTCCAAATCAGCGAAATCTATCTGAGATGAATTTATAAATATATTATTTTTAAAATTAGCAGGTGCCATAGAAATCTTTAAATATTAAAACAAAAACATGTATATTTCAATGTATTTTTAGGCTTTAAACTAATACTGTGATTTCTAAATGTATGAATAATCTTGATTTAGCAATCATTTTCATTTTAAAGTGCAAATCAATTTAAACATCGAATTCAATTATAGGTACAAAAAGTTTTCGATCGCAGGTTAAAAAGCAGATCAAAATTGTTAGTTGTACCTTATTATTATTTTTTGTCATAAATTTGAAGCAAAATTTACCAAATCGGAAGTTCTCAGAAAAATATATTTTGAAATTTGGATTGTATTAATAGAAAACCAAATATGTTTTTAAAATTAACTCTTTTTATAACTTTAAAGTGTATTTCTTTAGTTATTTTTTAATTATTGTTTGTAAATGTTGTGTATTTATTCCATTTCTTAACTAATATTTAAAAGTATTATAATACTATTACTCTTTCAAATCAAAATTATTACCGTAAATAATCAACTTAGCTCAAAGTAGAATAAATTTAGTTTGTGTACTTTGTTCATTCTGTTTTTCAAAATCAAATGAAAAATCTGGTTCTTGTTTTAGTATTATTTAAAAGTCAAATGAAATCCTTATTTTTTCCAAATTTTATTTGAACATTTTCTTGATTACAAGTTTTAAAAGTAAAATGAATTTTTTTTTTTTTTTTTGTAATCAATTGATTGAAAACTGATTCATCACTAACAACATTACTATTAACAATTGGATACCATATCATCTTGTGCGTTAATTTTGTGGTAACATCTTGTGGATTATCTTACATATATTTAAGATTATTTTTTCTCAAATAAGGTAAAAATAATAAATTTTTATGAAAAGGAAAACTTTTCATAGCGCTTCCTTCATTATTAATATTAAATATAAAAAATCATTGATGCAAGAAGGAAAAAGATGAAAAAATTGTTTATTATGAAAGAATTTAATTCACCTCAAAAAGCAAAACCAGGAAGCGTGTATGGTCTACATTTGTGTATTTTTGCAAAGGCTCTTTACGACTTCCTCGGTAAAGTCATAAATTCGTGCTCTGATGTTTTAAAACCCACTCCGTCTCTCTCAGCGTAGCCCATCACCATATCTGTCACCGGGAAAGCTCCGTATTTTATCAGACAGTCTTGGCGGCTTTCCAACTTTGCGCCCCATTGCGCCCTGGGAGGGCCTGGATAGACGGTTATTATCACTGCTTTCTATCGATGTTTCCTTTGGTTTACGGGTTTTCGACTTACAGCAAAGCAGGGCTACTGTACACTTCTTTCCATATCCATTCTTGAATCTATTTTAATTTTCATCAAAATCGTCTTCGAAATGCTCCTCTGGCTGATTCTCAAATTTTTATTTCCAGTTTCTTAGTATAAATTGTTGTATTGTTTATGAACTGGCTGCATTTATTAGTAAGTCATAATATAAAATTTTTATTACTAGTATGTGATTGGAATTGATATGTATGGATTATAGGCAACACGAAACTTATATGTGTTAGCTTAACTGTAATAACTGAAAGAGAAAAAAACTAAGTAAACTTTTAAACTGTGAGAATTCTATAAGGCGCAATTATGCTTTATATATCTTTATCAAATTTTAATTCTAATATTCATCTTGCAAACTTAATAAAATTTCAAAAGGAATCATAAACTACAAATAATAATACATATTTTTCAGTTTTATTAAATTTTATGAGTTTAGTTTTTATAAATTTTTTTTATCATAAAATTATGTAATAGCCGCAATTTAGAAAGAAAGTAAGTTTATATGTAGAGTTTCCTAGTTGCAATTACGAAGAGAGATAATCACTCAAGCAAATGAAGTGAAACACAGCAGAATACAGATTCTTTTAGGATTTATATATATAATTAATAATATATATATAAATCCTAAAAGAATCTGTTCTTTAAAATGTAAATTTTTCAAAATAAATCCAAAATTATTTGAAGAATTTATGCTTTAATTTTTTTGAAATGAAATTATGAGTATTCTATAAATATAACTAATTGAAACAAATATTAAAATTTATTATCTTATTATAATCACCAGTCCATTCCGTTAATATTACATTTCCCTGCTTTTCCCTTAAAAATAAATAAGAAAAGCACTTTTTACTTATACTTGACTATAAAAAAGACTATAAGAAAGACTGTTAAAAAAGATTTTTTAATATAATGTTGGTGACTGAAAACCTTAAAATATAATATACAATTTATGTCTACTTTTGCTTAAGCTTTCATAAGATTCTTATTAATAAAATAATTTTATCTAAAGGAATTTCAATGAAACAGGAGCTGAGAAAAAATTCTTAAGCAATTAGAAAATCTCTACTTAAAAATTCTTCGTTCATCATTTCAATATTTTGTATTTAATTTTTAGTAACTTTTTGATAAATTTAAACACAAATGTTTTTTGTCAAAAATCTAAATAATTGACAAATTAAAAGAAACTAACACACTGTACCTGATTTATGCAATATATTTTCAATTTAATGACACTATTCTGACTGAGATTATTAATAAAACTGTTTCATCATCTAAATTTTTTAAGTGGTTGAGGGTATTTAAATTTGCATCATCAATACTTTTGATTATAAAGTAATTCATAAAAAAATATCTTAAAAACTTTTACAAATTTAAAGACATATTAATGTGATAAAGAAAGCAAATAACGTAAACAAAAATATTAATTTCGATAATTTATATAACTTCTCATGAACAAATGCATATCTTTAACTTTATTCAGTGTAAAGTATAAAATTTATATAATTTTTTAGAAATAAAATGTTTAGAATGATATGTATAAACTTCAGACTTAAGGACATTTGTATAAGAATCATGAAATTTTTTCACAGGTGTCAATATCAGAGAATTGCAATATTTAGTAATCAAAGGAAAATTATTCTCCAATAGGATTCCAATTGATAAGGGTTTTTTTTCTTTTTCGAGTATATCCAACAATCAGTTTTGCGTCACCGTTAGCAAACACTTTTTTCGTTCTATTCGACTCTCGAATCCTGGAGGGTGGATAGAACGTGGCCGATGGTCTAGCCACGTGACCCACACTCAATGCACCCCAATGTGTCCTCATCATATACAATGCATTATTTTCATCTTTATTCTTTCTTTTTTTTATATATTTTCCGCAGTTTGGTGGACGCCTGCTCCCTCCACTTCCCCACCAAAACACACGCCTAGCAGACATTGTTCATGCTATTCACGCTACGATGATCGCGATAACTATCGGGTACCGGGCCTACCTCTTCCACCCACCCGAACTTATCGAAAAATTGTTTCTGGTACTCTTTTGTCCATCTGTTTATTCGATTTCGGTCTCTTTTCCCTCCCAGTTATCTTGTGATTATTACACGCTCTAACGGTTATTTGCAGCACACCTTTGACGGGATTCTCTGTCCTATTAAAATGTTAAAAACTGTGATGGATTATCAACATTGCAGTTTTTGTCTGTTAAGTTCAATGAACAAAATGGAAAACTGTTCATTATGTTGCTGTTAGATATACATTCTGTTAGCTAAGTTTCTCAGCACCATATCAATTATAATAGCCCCAGAAAAAATTTCTTAAATATCTTGTTATAAAACTAAATTTCTTTTCACATATTGTTCATGAAAAATGTATTTCCGTGAAATCCAAATATCCGATATTTCTAATATTTGTTTGGGTAGCTTCTTTATAAATAAATCCGATCAAAATATCTTTGAATTATAAATTTAATTGTGATGTTATTAGGAAGAAAAATTATACCATAAATTCTCAAGAGCTATTTTTCGTTTAATAACTTTATTTTAGCAAGTTAGTTTAGTTTTAGACAGTTTTAGTTTAAAAGTAATTTTTCCAAGGGCAATATACATATATAAAAGGCTTACAATAATCTAAAAATAGATGAATTTTGCTTATTCACAAAAGATACGTATTTAAAAATTTGAAATAAGAGCAGAAAACAAAACTAATTTCTTATTGATTATTATATATTTGCAGAGAACAGAAATATATTCTTTTTTTAAAATCATCTGAATACTATTAAATCACTCCATATTTCAGTCCAAAAATTTTTAATTGTTTTTTTATGTGGCTACCGTCATTATATTCTTTACTTCTACTTAAATTTTTATTTTTTGTAAGTTATTGAATATTAACTAATTCAATAACAGAAATAATTAACAGAGCATTAAATTAATTGTTGTAGATATATGAAAATTGGAAAGAGAATATGAATATAAATTAGATGAGAATTATACGATAGCATGATAAATTTATCGAAATTTTATAACGTATTATTAATATGGCTTTACAAATTTAAATATACTGGAAAAAATAAGTTTCGCGTTATAAATCTTTGTTAGCTAGAAATTGGTTAGAAAACTCCTTCAATGAAGTGAAAAGGAAAGTGTCTATCTTTGCAAGGCAATTTTTCAAGTTTCCCAAAGCCAATGTGAAGGAAAATACTTAGTTATCAAGGACTTGTCACGTGACATATCAGGTGACCATTGGCTTGATTTATAGTTGTCTGGCCCAGCTGGAGACTCCCTCTTACCGGCTTCTTCGCACCCTTGGGCGGGCCACTTGCTAAAGAAGATAAAACAACGATTTCTGTCTGTCTCCCCAGGAAGACGTCACTTCTAATTTGGCCTCCCAAAACAACCAATATTTTAACTCTGGATCCAAGGTGTGTAATCTCTCCCCCCTCCCCTGCCAAACGCCGTACGTAAAAAAATATGACTCAAATCGTGAGACTACTTTTTTACAATGCAAAATAACTTGTGTTTTCATGATTGAAAAGTCAAATCTACACTTTTATATTATAAAACTGTTCAAATTCAGACTTGAATTCAGAAACAGATTTATTCAATATCTAAAACTTGATATTCCATGGGTAGAAAATATATACTTAAATGATAGGCATTTAGCGAGTTTAATAATTTTTTTTAATAGAATGCCTTTTAAATTAAAAAATTTTTTGGTTTAAACAATTCAGTATTGAAAGAACCACGTAAAATAGTTTGAATTCAGAATAGTAAAGAAAGTTGGATTCATGTTACAAAATTGGTTGTTAAACTTAAATGGTAAATTTCATAACAAAAATTATAATTTTTTTTTCAAAGTATGAAAATATTTTCTAAATTAATTACCATATTCACAACATACTTAATTGATAACAAATTTCTAGAATAGTATAAATAAAGACGGAAATTTCATTAATATTAATTTTTTTACGGCAAAAATTTAAAATATCTTAATAATTATATTGACATTTTATTTTGGCTTTATTACGCAAGACATAATTATTACGAAATAAAAAAAAAATGAGAAAACAGTGTTTATAAGTTATATCTTTAAACAGTTCTACTTTATATTTAACTCTGAAACGTATTAAATCTAATTTTTCTTTTCTGGCGGCATTTTTTTTCACGTACTTTAACTTACATATTGTTTTTTACATGACGTGTTGATTTGCAACAGATTACAACAAGGATTAATTTAAGACGTCATTATTCAATGTAAAATCATACTATGCTTATTATAATGCAATATTTTACTAATAATTTTTTTAATTATTTGTTTAATGATTTTCGCTGTTTTTTGTTGCTGGGATAAAACATATCACCACATTTTTTAATTCAAAGCATATCAATTGAAATGTTAAAATTTATTTATAAATTTAAAGTAATTTACATTTTAATTTAATGATAAAGGAAATTTTGATTGCCAAATACACCTTATTAAAGAAAATATGTTATACTTTAGATACAAGGAAATACTGTTATAAGAAAATTTTATTTTTTTATTATTTAAAAAACATAATTTAAAATGTGTTGTTTATTCTTTATTTTAATTTTGTTATAAATTTTCATGGTGGTACTTTTTTTATTGTTATGTGACTGTTAAAATTAAGAAAAAAATAAAATTGATTTAGAAAGGGAAATAACTAAACAAGCAATTAAAAAAAGTGTTTTTTTTTCAAAAAAAAATATTAAGGAAAACTTTTTTTAAATTTTATGTGTTGTTTATTGAAAAATTTATTTCTTGTACTGGAAGGCTTGATTTAATTTTTCATAGTAGAGAAAAATGTATCAACACATATGTATATAAAGACTTATTTTTATTTTAAATTCTCAAATAAAAAACTCATAACAGTTTTAATGTTTCGAAGATGATACACCCGCTGCGTGAATTTTTAAAAAAAATTAGAATGTAGAGCATAGAAAAAAAGATTATACATTATTAAATCATTATTATAATGTTAGATTGTGGAGCTTTTATATATAAGAAGGATGAATTAATTATGACGTTTGTTTTAATATGGTTTGAAATTTTCTTTAATTGAATTTCATTTTTATAGTTATGTCTTTCAATTTTACCATTAACCAGTTATTAAATCAGATAACGGGATATTCACATCTTTTAATAATATAACAAAATACTGGACAAAAAATCGCTATTTTTAATCTTTAAAGATAAAGTAGGCAAATAAAGTCTGTACACTTTTTATTTCATACCCACTCTATATTGCATTTAAAAATAATTCCTACCTTAATTGATTCTCATATATATTCATAGTGAATATAATAAGTTATTCAGATTGGCTTTTATAAATAATTTTGTCAAATTTGAATACTGTACAATGAATATCTAGCACTAATCAATCTCTCACTCATTGGATTTAAAAGTAAAAGAAAATCTTCATTAAAGTATCTTTTATAGTCATATTTCCCATATTTATATGAGTGTCTTTCTTTATATTCAGCTTGTAAGTTGAAGACAATATAAAACAAACTCCATAAAGTACGCAGCCATATGGGGTACTACAAAACAACAATTTGGTACTTATAATCGATTATTAAAATTACATGTTTACAAAAACAATCATTAATTCGAAATATAATTCAGTTCCTTGATAAATTACACATATGAATGTGGGATGTATGAAGCGTGTAATAATTGAATAGACTATTTTTGTTAAAATTTTCACTGATATAAACAGAAAAAAGCAGTGAAGAAATGTAAGATTACTGATGTAAATAAAATAAGTCGAATTGAAATATTAATTATTTAAATCACTAGAAATGTTCAGCACATTATTTTGAACATGGTAATAGCCAGGAAAATTAGTAAATTAATGCATTATTTATAAGCTTTAATTCCTACTTTTTCTCCCTATCACGGTTTTTCATTTTTTAAGCCTTCATTTGAAAAAATTATGTGAATTGCTTAGTTCAAAAAGAAATGCAAAAAAATAAACATCAAATGCAAACCAATCTCTTCATTAACCAAAAAATGAAATATATCTTTTTTTTTTCATTTAAATAAGAATGTGTATTAAATAAGTACGAGAATGGAAGATATATTATGTATGCATGCATATACATGCATGCGGGTGCAAAATGTATTGGACGCTTTTCCTCGGGAGAATTTTTTTCTTTTACTCATTTTTCCTCGATGAAAAAATCTCACCCAGCGAATTTAAGAAAAAAGGAATTTAAAAATTCGCGCACACATAAGGAAAAAAAAAAAAAACGAAGTGTGGGTGGGGGATTCCAACATGTAGGAAGAATGGAAACGTTTTTCTTTCTTTCGTCCGATTTAAAAAAAAAATAGGAAATATATATATATATATATATATACATAAAGCATCGTACGAAACCGGAAAGGATAAAAAAGGATGGAAGAGAGAAAAAAAAGGAAAAATATCGGGAAAAAAATATACAGGGCGAAGGGAGCTTTTTGGCATCGGAAAGAAGGCAGCGTTTCCACCTTCATCGATTCAATTCTGACATATTCCAGGCAATTCTTTTTCCTCCCTATTTTTTTTTCTTTACCTCTTCTTTTTTTCTTTTTTTTTCATCCTCTTTTTGCCTGTCTTCTTTCCTCTTTTAGTTGAGAGTGCTTCTATGTGGTTCTATATCTTTCCACCAGCGCTGCTCATCCCTCTCTTTTTTTCCCTATCCCTTTTCCCCTGCCCTCATTTTATCCCTAGCAGACGTCTTCCCTGCCATCTTGTCTGCAATGAATGTAAAAGCGAAACAACTTTATTGCCCCGCTTTTACGTATGATCCTTTTTCTTCCCGGCTTTCATTTTGCTGGATTTTTTTCATCCTTTTTGTTATCCCTCTTTCTCTATATTTTTGATTTTAGAATGTTTGTTGATATTTGTCTAAATATACTGAATGAATGTTTAAATCTGGTGAAGTTCTCGTTTTTACTCAATTTAACATGGACATCTTTAAATAGGAAAAAAAAAAAAATTTAGCTTTACTGAATAACCAAGTTTCAATAGCGCAAATGAATTAATTTTACGATCTATAATTTTTATATTTTTAATTTAAAGGATAAATCATGTGGTTACATGTAAAAATATTGTTTTTTATATTTAGCATTATAACGGAATTTTTAAAATTTAGATATTTATTTCTGATTTCGCAAATCTTTGTCAAAAATGGCACTAGATTGATATTTGTTCTAAAATTTTGAAATTATGTCGACATAAGAAATTACATATTAAAAATAATATAATTAAAAATGTTAGCGATATACGTTCAACACAACCATTTAATATTTCAGCTGTCTTTTAATTTTTATTAAATTTATTTTTAAATAACTTTTTTAAAACTCTATTCATATCTTTAAGTGAAACATTTATTGATTGATCATACTGCTCATATATCCAAATATTTTTAAATTGTAACAAGGAATTAATACATGAGAAATCTTACTGAACTGTAAGATCATAAAAGATACATGTGATAGAATGTGCCCTCTAATTAGAAAAAAAAATACTTACATTGAATATAATAAATAGCTTAGGTAATTTCGGTGGGTGTAAAATGTAGTATTAGTTTCGTAAATTTTTTATTCAGTCTATTCTATCAATTTAATTTTGATAGTAATTAATTTTATTTATGTTTTGAAATTCTTCTTAAGAATTGAAAAATAAAATAGTTAGTAAAAAAAGTGGAAAAATGTAGAGGCGAATTTCTTTTTTGAGGTTGTATTAAGAACAAAATGTTTTCTGACAAACTACTTTGAAACTGACTACAACTGCATTTGAGATAATCGTATCTAAGATGGTAAAAAATATCTGGAGAGAAATCGGCAATTGATTGAACAATTTTCCAACCACTCATTTGGCTCATGTAGCTGTGATTTGGTTGAACAAATAAACCTTCACAACTTTGTATCTTTGATGATGCAGGAATCATCTTTATATAACGAATGAAAGTCTTACAACAGACAACAGAGTTCTTACAATTTGCTTTTTCATTTCATTTTTAATTTAGTATAAATGAACTTAAAAATTTTCTCCAAAAATGTGGATATTTTTCAGTACCATAAACACTTACATGGCATTCAAGCCATTATTTTTTTCGTTTTTAAAAATTCAAGTAATTTTATTTTTACCATTTAATGAAATTTGTTATTAATTTCCATCTGATATTTAATGCCAATTTTTTCCCCTCAAATAAAAAAATATAAAAATGTGGAAGAGCTAGTGGATGTAGTTCCGAATTCTACTATTTTCAACTAATTCCTTCTTGACAATTTTATTTTTTCTGATTGAAATAAAGCACGGCCTGAAGCGAAAATATTTTTCTTTAAGCGCTCCCCAAATACGACAGAAGCCCCATTTAGGGGTCATGCTAAGTCTTCCGACAGGTACGCTGTTAGAGCTCAAGCGCTTGACAAAAGGAGATGAAGACATTTGTGGTTGATGGCAACATCAACTTCGGTTCCCGAGTCAAATCCGCAACAAAAAGTATAAACACAAGAAACAGAATGCAGTTCTACCCATCTCTTCACACCCCCTCTCTTACAACTCATTTTTTTCATGCCGGATTTGCTGGTATTTGTTTATTTCTTTTCCTGTAAAAGGGCATTCGGCTGACTGAGGCGACGGTATGTAAGCTCTTGTGAAATTCGACTGACATGTATTATTGACATGTGAACTCTTTGTTCGAAGATGTGCGGTTTCTATGAAAGGTGCTTAGCTGTGGACCTCCCTGTACTTAGACCGTGAATGTTGTCTGGGAGGCGGGCGTTGGTTAACAATGACTGACAAATGGGCCATGTTGTTGCAAAAAAGGAAAAAAAAAAAGTTCGGGCGGAACAGATTGCAGAGCTTCCAGATTTCTGTTGCGGAAGCGATTGGGAACTTTAAATATTTTCAGACAATTTTCTTCAAACCTTGAGTTATCGGCCTAACCCTTATAATTCAAGTAATCAGAAGATTTGAACAACTAAGACACAAATCCAAACTTTTATCTGTAATCAAATTGTCAAAAGATAATCAGAGTTTTCCGGAAATTTTTTCAAAAGCAGAAAACATTTTTCTGGAGGTATGGTAGTTCAAAAGTTGAAAGACCTATGCTATGTATTTTTTTTCCTTATCTAAACACTACGCCAATTTTTTCAAAGTTTTGAACAATGGGAATACTTTCAGTTTACATTTATGTCGTGCTTATTCATCTAGTTTAAACTTGAAATCTATAAAATATTTTATTAGTTGGAATAAAAATTACCAATAAATAGTAATTTTTCATATATCAATTTTATATTAATAGTCCTGAAAATGTTCATTTTTCCTAAATTATTTTCCGCGTTGCATTAAAAAAAACTTTTATTTGAGTCAGTATTAAAAATAATATATATTAATCAGAGAAATTAATTTAATAAAATAGTAGATTATGTAGATTTATAAATATTATTATCATTAATTACGGAAATGTAAAACTAATGCAATATTATTCTAATATACAAAATATTCCATATTTTTTATAATTTGGAAAATTTCTGGACTATAAGTTTAGTTTTCCTTTTATGAGACTTTAATTTTATTTTAAACAGAAAATTGGCTGTGTATTATTTTATAGTATTAGTTATTAGTACCATCTACTTCAATAGATGATATATATTCAGAATTTATAAAATAAACTAAGATTACTTGACTATTTATATTAAAAATTCAAGTTCGAAAACTTAGGAGTAATATTTTGCTTTTTTCCCAGATGCATGGATACGGCGATCCGGGTCCTGACCATCATGTCATGCCTCCAGGAGTTCACGGACCTCCTCATCAACTGCCCCCCTTTCTAACGGATGACCACTCGCTGCATCAGCCTCCGAGTAACCTTTCTTCCCACATCCCGGGGACACCGTCGGAACTGTCCAGCCCGACCAGCGAATGATGCTGCCCCTCGACCCCTGGAGGTCGCAGCCATCCCCGGTTGAGACGGGGCCGTCCGCCCCGTGCTACGTCCGAAGAAAACTCACAGAGAAACCGTTCGTACAGTTGATCGCACACACGCCCACAAAAATAAGACACATTCGTAAGAAACTAACACAACGGAGCTTTCATCCTATTCATCAGAGTCGAGAGAGCGACGCGGAGCAAATCTCGAAGAAAAGCCGTCTAAGGAACGGCATGATATATTGACTGATAAGATCATGGTCTCACGAAAAGTGGTGGTGACTTTTCAGTAGCATTTATCGGAAGACCTGATAGCTGAAGCACACATTTTAAGCAAACGTAAAATTTGTTTTCAATCTGTAATCTGAGAATTTGTACTATAATTGATTTTAGTCATGTTCTCTTAGGAAATAAGGATTTTTCTACAAGAAAATAAACATTCGAAATTTCCTCCCAATTTTAGAATTTAACGAATTTTAAAGAAATTTAATAATTTTGGCACATTTCCTTGCTAAGCAAACATGTTAAACTAAGTTTCTCAAAGATAATTTTTGTTAAATAATTTTTTTTAATGAAAAGATAATTTTTTTTTAAAGTTTACTTATCTACCATTAGGATATTTTTATTGATCTAACGCGACTCTTTCTTTTTATAATATTTATTATTATTATTTATTACGTTACTCTTTGTTATTCATTTTCAGTTTGAAAAATGTATAATAACAGAGAGTAGCATATGAAGAATATGATCATTCATTTTACAAATCGACATATTTCAAATAATAAAAATGAAATCTGTTCTACTTTTAGTATAAGAATAAAATATATGAATCAAATCATCATATAATACTAATTAAATAAATTTATATTTTATGTGGTAAAGAAAAATGTGTAAATATAATTGTTTTTAAAATAAATAATATATAAGTTGTACATACGATTTTATTATTTACATCTTTAAAAAGGTGTGAAATACATTTAGGAAGAATTTAGTTTTAAATTTTATACATAAAGATTGATCTTAAAAACATTTAATTGTTTTCTTATAAGGAAAATTTTAATTTTCTTTAATATCTGGCAAATCATTCTAAATAATATATTATAAAATAAATAATTTCAATATTCCTTTAATTTATTAATTACATTAATTTTAATTTCAATTGCATACTCATAATATTGAAAATGTTTTAATTTCATTATAATTGTTATCTAAATGTGCCAAAATGTTTCTAATATTCTTCATTGATAGAGAAAAAATAACTAACATAAGTGAGAGTTCAGTAATTAAAATTCAATTATTTTTTTGAATTGCAGTACAATTTATCAGAAAATAGTGTGCTTTTGATAGAATAAATCTGTACGTAAGCAGTAAATCTACTGGCAACAATCAGTACTATCAAGTATCCTGCTTCATTCATTGTACTATCATTATTTTGACCTCTTATAGTGCTTTCGGGGACTCAAAGTGCGTCCTGAGGTTAAGGACTATCAAATGACTTGCACAAAGGTCAAACTGTGAAGAATTATTCTTTTTTAAGAAAAAAAACTGTGAAAAGAAATCTAAGTCATCAAATCTGTTTTACGTGAAACATTTTTAGTGCCGAAAAATCCCTACATTCTGATTTTACTTCTTGTAAAATATGAAGTGGTAATGAAGGGACAAAAGATACTGAAAATATGAAAGAGTTTAATGGAAACAGAATTTGTACAAAAAAGAGAAAAAGATGATGAACATAAGTATTCAGACTTTTTCCTTTTGTAGCTTGCAGATTCATGAATGTAATATATTATACATAAAAATATCTATCTGAGAAAGTGAATATGCAGTTTATATAAGTTATATGAGTAAATGTGTACATAATAAAGTAATTGAAATTTTTTTGAAAAATTTGTTTCATTTTTCATTAAATTTAAATGAGCTATTTCCTCTATTTAAGCGTATTATAAAATTGATATTTTAAATACATGAAATGATAAAACCTTAAAAATATATGCAGCATTTACGCGAAGGGAATACTGCTATCTTTTATTAAAATATATATTTGACTAATATATATTTAATAATGCTTAATATTTCTTTTTTAAATTGGGGTTTATAAAATAAAAACTATGTTAACTTTATAGTTTGAATAATGATTCAAAATTTCCACTTTTACGGTCATTACAAAATAAATCTATATAACTACTTAAAATTGCTTATCAATAATTTTAAATTATATGCATTCATTTGCTATTTGAATAATGATTCAAAATTTCCACTTTTACGGTCATTACAAAATAAATCTATATAACTACTTAAAATTGCTTATCAATAATTTTAAATTATATGCATTCATTTGCTATGGACATGAAATATTAAGAAAACCGTAGTGCTGCTTATTGCATCATGCTATGATTTTTTAAAAATAATTTTAAGTCACACAAACTCAATATACAAATCAAATCTACGATTAAATTATGCAATTAATGAAATATTTTTTTTAAATTTCAGTAAAATAAATCTGTCTCAACAATAGTTGTTTTTACACACACCACCACAAAATTTTTACAATCGATACAATTAGAAACATTTTAATTATTAAAATATATCTGATATTTAAGTATTTATCAAATTTATTTCTCAATAATTCTAGATGGGTTTATTTTTGAAAACTTTAAAAGTAATTCAAAATCGATTAATCCTTTATATTTTTTTAAATATTATGAGTACACATTACAGTTAAATTAATCTGTCTCACAATTAATCTAGGAAATCAAAATATAAAATTTTCTTAACATTTTTACCATGAAAAATAAAAGCAATTTTTATATATTCTTCAGAACAAAAGCAAAAGTTTATTTTACTTTTTTTTATCTACTGAATACTGTTATACACATATAGCGTGAAATGCTTTGTTTACAATATAACGCAATTCATGTGAACATAACAGAACACTAAAACCTGATGCCAGGTGTTACAACTCTTACAGAACTTGAACCATATGGTGGGTATTAATATCTAAGAGTGAGAGAGAAAAAAAATGGGAATTTTTGCAAATGTTAGAAGAAAAAACAAAACAAATGTCCGGAAAATGGGGGAAAAAAAACGCGGACAGGTGTGGTCAGCAGGCAGAGGGTGGTCATGGTAGTCATGGCAGCGGAGGGAACCAACACACGGTTACGGTTTCGATCGTCTCTGTCATTTCACGCGTACATTGGTGCAGGAATTGTCCAACTAAAAAGGCACCATTCAGTAACGTCTCAACCATTCGAAATGACCTTTTGACTTGTTCGATCGACAAAATGAAAAGAAGGTTGAATCTCTTTTTAGTTGAGGCTTTGTAGTCAGTTTTTGTTGCAAGAGCCCTTTCGTGTTACACGGAAAACTATTGGCATCAGGTAGATGATTTGGGCCTTTCCTGCATGATCGCATTTGAAATGAAACCGAATGATTGCTGCCCGCGAGTAAACCGCTGCTAGACTTAGTCAATTGGAACGTTTTGATTTTCGACTTGTTTTATTATTTTTCGCTTCCCCCATTTTTGTCGATCTTTGATCTGTAGGTTAGCGTACTGGTTCGATTCCCACGTTTTCTGTTTCGGCAGGTGCAAAAAAGTATGTGTGAATAAAACAGATGAAATCAGCTTTGTCCAGAAATTCCAGCAAGCTTCACGTATTTTCTGGGATAACAATGAAATTAAATTAAGTATGCGTGGGTTAATTAAGTCATCTAATTTAACAATCAGAGAATATAATATTTCTTTGATTTAAAAACTTCTTTACCTTTGAACAGATTTATAAAAGACAACAATAAATTACTAAAAAAATAAGAAATAGCTATGTAATTCATAATTATATTGTTACAATTTAAGGCAAAAAAGGATCAATTAGGTGAAAAAGTTCAACTTTGAATATTTTTGCAAATATATTCAAAAAAATATTTCTGACTGAAGAGTAAATTATTGGTATATGGAAAACTAATCTCTTGCTAGATATTTTATAAAGTTCACAATTTCAATTTGGTTTTATTTATATGAGTTTAAATTCTTACAATCGTTTCTTGCATGATTTTTTTTACTTATGTCAGACAGCGTCTGTATATACAAAAAATACACAACTAGCCTGTCTTTGTATTTTTAATTTTAATAAACTGTTGCAAAATAAATCAATGGAAGAAGTAGAAATACCAACAGCATAACCATTTTATAAATAACTTCTAAAAAATTATAAGTCTTTGAAATTATTCTAATTAATGTTGTCTTCAAAAATAATTCATTTTCACATAGTTGTCATCTATATCGCAAAATACGTGAGAGGTTTGGATTATCCCCAAATAATATATTGATGTGCATAAAGTAAAGGAAGATATTTAAATTCATTTTTGAAAATATTATTATGCAATTAAAAAAAAACACTACATTTTCTTACTGTTTATTTACTGAAAAAGTTTTACTTACTGAAAAGCATATTAAAATAAATTTTTGTGAAAGATATTTCTTATTAAAAGTTTATGTCGTCTTAAATGAATTATAGTTTAATTTATAAGCTGTTAAAAAATTCAAGCATCCAACTTTATCATCGTAGTTTTGACAGTCCAAAAAAATTACAATTTGTTTAAGACGATATTTAAGTTCGAGGTTCCAAAAAATCTTCAAAGTCAGGTTGTTTTTCTCATTCTGCAATACAATCATTCCTCACCGCTCAAATCACTAACAAGGTTAGCCTTCACTTGTCATTCACAAGTAGCCCAGGTGTACTAAAAAAAGTCCTTTTGCTGATTCTTTAGCCTCCTGCCTTTGCTTACAGCCAACTTTTAGCACACGGTCGATGGATAGGTAAACAGAAGAGAACTGGGTTGGTGGTCAGAAGAAAAGCAGATTTTTCTCGCACTTTGTTTGCATTTCTTTGAATAAACTGTCTTTTCTTTACGTCCTTCAACTTCTGAAGCTCAGTCTTGGCTTTAAAACTGTCACTTAAAGATCAAACCACGTGCAATAATGGAAGGTTTTCACAATTTGCCGTAAATATAAGAGAATCTGAAATAAAATAAAATGATTTTTTCACTTTTTTTTGGGGGGGGGGGAGGATTTACACATTTTATGAAATTTTTAATGAATTATAAATTTATTTTCTTGTATATAGCTTAATGAAGAAATTTAATTTATGTAAACTTCTTTTAAAACCTCGAAGTTATTTAATATAAGAAATTCATTAATATTAAATGTTATAAAAATATAAATTTTATTATTATTTTTTTTAAATTAATTTTATATGTCCATAGCATAATCTGCATTTGCTTCTAAATTTTTAAACAAGAGCAAAAATTTACGTTTTGCTAAAATATTATCCCACCAGCGAAAGCATTTAATAATTACAAAAAAATGTAAATTTAATTTACAAATGAAGATAGAAAGACGCAGTACAATACAATGAATGAATTTGTCATTTTAAAATAAATAAATAATCAAGCGGTAATAAATATAATGTTAATCACATTTAATAATTTTTTGTTGTTACACATAAATTTATTTTTAAATGTTCTTTTTGCAATGCAATTATTTTTAACCAGTGAGAAATTATTTATCTCGGATTTAGCTATATTTAATAGGAATAAAAAGAATTAAAGCGTCAATATATATTATTATGATGTATTTAAGTACACCCTTAAGTTAAAAAAAATAATATTTGTTTTCGAATTTAAACTTAGACATATACTTTTTTAAAAAAATAAATGCAAAATACGAATTTAACTTTTGAATATTAATGAAGAATACCAATGGTGGACTGTTTTAAATGTAATATTTCTGTATTAAACACAAAATTTAATATTAACTCAAAATTTTAATTTAAATAAAAGGATTACGTTACATGTTTTAAACAGAAATGTTTTCCCTTTAAAATTTAATCATGATCGTATTAACGCTTCTGTTATATTAAGTATACTAAATCTAGTTAAAGACAATAATTTTGTTAGTAATAAAAATTCTTTGAAATAAACAAAAATAAGTTTATTTTTAAGGAAAAATTGACAGAAAAAAGAACATACCCAATTGGGAAGTTAATATATCAGCAATTATTTTGATTTAAATAATCATACAATCACTTTAAAGTCTTATTCATAATTAAAAAAATAAGTTTATATTTTGAGTAAAATGGATGCATAATTATAATAAGAGGGGAGCATGAAAAAAATTTTCCTCTCCTTTAAGTTCAAAATGCAATAGAATACAATTTAACAATGTTCAAAATTAGAAATCTTTTAATGATGAAGCGGGCTTTAGGTTATATCATTTATTCATTAAAATGTATACTTTTTCTAACTAAAGCAGGATATTTATTTTTTTATTAAAAATCTTTGCGCTCTATAGAACACCCTATTTAAATACTTATTGATATTGTTAATATGATAATATAGCATTTCTTTAAAATAAAGTTTAATTTTTCATAAATGACTGAATGTTATAGTTAAAATTTCTTGAGAATGAGTTTCTGTGATACCTAATTTGCTGAAAACATTTCAGGTTAATGACTTACATTTTGGTTGAGGTCTGTTAAACTCAAGTGAAAAAAGTTCATCTGGTAACTCCTTCAAAGGTCGAACCAACAGGATTTGGAACGATCCTCCCACAACAATTTTATAATTTTTTCCTATCTTTAAGAATGTAGCTGCCAACACTCATTAAATTGTCAACTTCAAAAAATTACTTCAACATCGTGAGCATTCACACATCTTCTTTAACAAAGTTCTTTTATTTTCCGAATAAGGAATAAATGGTGCAAACTTATCCTTGCACAGTTTCTATTGTTCGAGAAACAATTTGTATTTGGCTATCTTCCTCAAAAACCATTGTTGTTGACCCACGGGTCTTCTGTGCAAATCGCGCCCTTGACTTGACTCAATGGGAAACACTCGACCCTACCTTAGAAAATACAAATTGCCTCTTGAAGGCAGAAAGTAGAATTTTCTATCCTAAATAGAAGTTACTTTTGCGGTAACCATAGAAATAAGTTAACCTTGTTGAAATTTTATGATTCTCAAACAGTATATGTGATAAATGAAGAGCTATATCCCTGAGCAGTAACATTCAAACGTTTAAAACATGCAATATTACTTAGGAAAGAAGTAGTATTCAAAAAATCTAAAATGATTTTAAACTTCACAGAAATTTTGCAAATTGTATGATTGATATCAATTAAAAACAATAGTATAGTAATGAAATTTAATACAACAAACCCGGGTTCTCAAATATGTTCTACACTACAATTATATAATTCGGTCACTGTAGACACTGCAGACATAACGATGTTGTCTCTGATGAAATTATTAAGAAAGTAGCCAAAACATTTTAATGGACAAAGAAATAAGGTTGTTGTTTTCTAGTTCTGTTTTAAAAGTAACCGATAATTTTTTCTGTTTTGCTAAAATAGCAGTGACTTACAACAGGGACTTAAAATTTGACTTAGAACTATTTCACATGTCGGTACCCAAAGATGCAATCAAGCTCTTTTATTGCTGTAAATTAGGACTCCACAAGTTAATCTCCATTTCTAAAGAAGATAAATAACTCTTGAATTTCTGTAGGGGATGTGTAGGAAGGTGTAGAAGATAATGAAACAAAAATATTGATTTTTCAGGGATCACTCAATATTTTTTTGTAATACCAGAAAATAAAAGTAAGTATAGGTAATCACTGAAAAATATGATTTTCTCTGTAAGTTTATATATATTGACTTCTATATTGAACAAATATTATATGTCAATGTATTACTTTTATTACTTATTTTTCAATGCCTTACTTTGATTACATTTATTTCAATTTTGATATAGTTATATTTTCTTCTTATAGAGATACTTTTCGGGGGAATAGCACGAATATTTTTAGACGTTTGTTTTTTGTGTTAGTCAGAAAAGGGTGTCTTATTATTTACATAATTGACCATCTCCCTCCTGATGAAGATGTGGTCTCTATGCCTTTTCCTTATTTATATTTATATTATATTACATTGTTTTTCTTGATTTGTCTTATTGATATTAAATGTATAGTTTCTTCTTTGTTTTATCTTGATCTTGTAAATACATCTTACTAAATATATATATATATGTATCCTGTTTATGATCTTTCTGCTCTTTATCTTAAATTTGTTCTCAATGAAGCAAAACAATAATCAGCTCAGAAATATGGAATACAAAAATTATTGTTTTGTTTTAGCTACGCATAGTACAATTATTGCATTTATTCTGTATAATCATTCTTTAAAATATATAGTGCATAAATTTTAAAAATAAAAAGTTGACTTTTTATCAGATGATCCAAAACATATGTTTCTCACTCTATTTTAATTTTTATAATCATTAACTTAAAGACCATTGCTAGTGAATTGTCATAATTCAGGAATTAATTTAATTCTATAGTCATTTTTTTGTAGTTTGTAATATTATTTTTAGAATCTAAGAAAATTTTAGACCATTTTCCACTTTTATTATCTTAAAAGATAAAATAAGCATATAATGAAAACATAGATAAAAACAAAGGTAGAAAAAAAATAAAAGCAAGCCATTTGAATCATATATGTTGCAAAAAGTGATTCCTCCAGATAGAATTTATGGAGGACAGAAGAATGGGGGAATACATGCGATAAACATAAACAGAGTTTGCTCTTCTCTTCAGCCAATGAAAACAAACAGCACTTATGTATTTGTACATTTCAACCGAGCTGTCTTCAGCAAGCTTAATCTGACGTTCTGTACTCTCTCACATTCCAGAGCTTGGATAACAAATATCCTATCAAAGTTACTGCTCAGCTTCAAACTTAGTTTTTCAAACATCATTTGAAAAGGAAAAATGAGGTAAGAAGCTCTTTGGAGGGTGAGCAATCCTATATTTATCGCATCCACCGAGGGAAACTTTCTTTACTTCGATATTTCACTTGTGTCGACACCTTATTTGCCTCTCAACTTTTCGAACATCGAATCAAAATGGTGAAAAACGTTTCTAAAAATCTTTTACTTTCTAGAAAAAAAAGTACTTTTTATTTTCGTCCCTTTTTAACCATCCCTTTTTTCTTCTGAACTAAAGAAGCTGCTCAATTTTTACCATTTTAAGTGCCTCGATCATTTTAATATTTTAAATTTTTTTTTTTTCAATTATGAACTTGTTATTCGCTTTTTTTTCTATCGTCATTTTTAAATATAACATTTTTGAGTAGCAATAATCAGTGTTATTTAATTTCTCAAAGGTATTTTTTGATTAAATTTCAATATAAATTTTATAATAGTTTATTCGCGATCGAAAAAATTCGATTTATTATTGAATGCATGCATACACATCACAAACTGCAACTGTATCTATAGACAGTACAAAATAATTACTTACAACTCTGTTTTTGGGACCTTTGATTATTAAACTTCTTTGAAAGTATAAACTTTTATGAATATATTTAAAATATTTTAATTTTCCTTATAGTATTTTTTGTGATCAAAATAGGAAAAAAATTAGTAAACTATAACTCATTATCCTTGACTTTTTTTCTTTTTATTTCATTAAATATATACCAAACATTATAAATTTTCCTTGTAAATCAACTTCTCTAAGTAGAAAATTTTTTACAGCAAATGATAGTCATATTTTAAAAACTATATGGGTTTTTTGAAAGACTTATTAGTAATAATTTTCAACAATAATTTATTGACGCATAAATAATATTAAATTAATAATTTAATAAAGTAAACAATGATGTATTCATGTAAGCTGATGCACTCATGTAAGTTGATGATCAATGCCACTGATATATTTATGTAAGCTGAACAGTAATTAAAAACACACACAAGTAACCAAAATATACGTATAACTTAATTCAGATTTATGTGCACACACATATTACAGATATTAAAAGAAATTAATAAATAAGTAAATCTAAAT
Source organism: Latrodectus geometricus (assembly GCA_026290005.1). Taxonomy (NCBI): domain Eukaryota; kingdom Metazoa; phylum Arthropoda; class Arachnida; order Araneae; family Theridiidae; genus Latrodectus; species Latrodectus geometricus. Next base: position 28,633 of record JAPDSC010002507.1, read on the forward strand.
AAAAAAGTTATGGGTTGCATTAATATTTTACGATAAAAATTCATTACATTTTTTTTTAAATTTCGAAATTATTTGATTTTCTTATATTAGATGATCAAAAATTGTAGCATCATGTGTCATACTTGAATTTCTGAGGATAACAGGCTGTTACAAAAATTTTATTACATCTTACTATTAATATCAAGCGTAAGTTTTTATACAGTAGGTAAAACTCAATTTTTATAAAACCCTAAGAACTGAACTCTTAATTAGATGACTTTTCATGGAAAATGAAAAGAAAAATTCTGTAAAGCATTGTCTAATTTTAGTAAAGCTTAGCAAAGAACATGATACTTTTCATAGTCACCAGTTGATTACTTAATAATACATGATTTTCGTGAACATTTCCTAAAATTTCTATCATGACCTCAATCCAAATCTTGTCAGAAATCTCAATCTATTATGTTTATGGCATTTTTTTTCTACTTCCCTTGTTCATAATTACAGAGCATTGATTAATTGCTCAAAATTTACTATATTTTCAAAAGTTTTTTAACATCTAAAATTTACTTTAATATACCACAATGAAATGTGATTAATTAATGAAAATTTCATTTTATTTTGTAGAAGCTGTACTATCCTCTTTCTAGCCCTGAATCTACCAGTTACATAGATGCAGCCTGGTGGGAGTCTTCGTAATTTATAATTAGGTACTAAGCAGAAGACTCCCTAATATTTGACCTGTCACACCTAGAATTATCATTTCACATGGAGGACATTGCGACTTCGACATATTTAACGTTCCCCATCTCTCATTAGAGAACACTATTGATTTTCTGTTAGGCTGGGATTTGGACTCACTATCTTCGGGTAACGAGGGCACCCTAATCAACCGCCGACTCTTATAGTATAGCTTAGAATAAACTTGGGAAATCCCCGAGCACACACCCTGATTGACATGCCTGATTGAAAGCAGAAGAGCAACGTGCATCTCTCGTTGTCCAACAATGGTTGGGATCAAATCAACACTATATTATTCGATTCTATCAGTTATGCATTTCAAAATTTAGTCTTCGATTTTGTAATAATAATCCTTTTAATAATAATCTTATTAACATCCTTCATAATAATCTTACTGTTCACGCTCTCAATTTCATGAAGTAACTTGATTTTGCAAGATTAGAAAAAAGGAAGATTATAGCCACTTTTTCTAAAATTTGAAAATATCTTGTTCATTCTGTTGTTTTTTTATTTATTATTATTATTATTATTTTTTTTTTGATGAATGATATATTTTCCAATTTGAATTTAAATGTATTTCATTTTAGTATTTATACATTAATGTTTAAATGAATAAATAGGCTATTAATGAGAGATAATCAATGAACTAAATGAAATTGGAGAAAATGTTTTTTAGACTTGGATTCCTTTGCATCTGTTGAAATTTAATCCTGAGATTTAATTATTTCTCTATAATATTTTTATAAGTAACTAGAAAAGCCAGCCAAATAATTAAAGGATATAATTCCTATCAACACGATAGTTTTTGTCAAATTCCCAACTAAATCAGATTAACCACATAAATTCTTAAAGAACAAATCTTTATGTTCTCAGTTCTGTTGAAAAGTAATATGAAAAAAATGTATTTTAAGATGCATTTATGGTAATGTAAAGTAAGTAATTTATACATAAAGTAAAAACTAATATTAATTAGTAAACCTTTTTTTATAAATTTGCGTGAAATGCATCATATACTTCAATATAATACTATTAAATTTTCATTATACTTTTCCGAAATTATTTAAAATTTCATTTCTAAATTAAAATAAACCATATTAATATCCTTCTATGTACAAAGAGCTATACTTTATTTTAATAGAAAGAATTTTTACTCACTTATTAATTGCTTATTTATAAAAATATTGAATATACATTTAGCTTTTATTAAAAAAAATTTAAGTCGTATCTATTTAAATAAACCATTTGATAAACTTAAATCAGCCATCACATGCAATCTATAGCAGACAAATTTAAAGTGATGCAAAAATTATTCCTAATCTGGACGATTCAAACAAAATAAATGCGCATTAACAACAATAATGAAAAGAGAATTCACACAAACAATTGTTGACTCACTATATTTCTCCTGATATCGGAAGAGGTGTGCGTTTTGTATTTTCTTTCTTCCCGTATCGAAAACAAAAATAAAATAACACCATTACTGGAATTGGCAGCTAAGGAGAAGCTGTTGTCATGGAGACGGCCTATCATCCAATCATTCTTTAGAAGTTATAGTTGTGCTGAGATTTTTATTGGAAATGACTCAGACAGTCTAAATCCTTCTTTACCAATCACAAGTCAACACTTTGTATATAGTTACTTCATAGAGAAACTATGTAAAATGAAGCTTCTTTAACTTTTGTAGTTTTTAACAATGAAACGATTAAATAGCTGGGCTCTTTTCCCCAGCTCCTGATTAAGAAGTTTTGAAAGATGCGAATATTTTTTGCCGAAGGAGGATGGGAAGACATCAAAATTCAATGTATTACTTATATAAATTGAGTTTTACATTTTTGATCAATATCAGAGAGTTTTGTGGCTTTATAGTTTTAAGGTATTAGAAAATTCATATTTTATTGATATTTTCAGTATTTATGAATGTGCATTAATTTGATATCTTTTAGGACTTTTTAAGTTCATGTTAGCTAAAAGTAGTTCATCTACAAATATTTTCTAATTATTTCAAGGTTCAATTTCTCGTCTCCAAGACAGTTTAAATTTTCTTAAAGTTATTTTCCATAAGTAATTTTTTTTCAATAAATAATATTAAGTATTTTTTTAAAATAAAATACTTACATTAAAATCAAAGATTTTGTTATAAATTTCTTATAAAAGTTCAACTTGTTTTTTAATTATATTGGTAGGAAACTTCAATTGATAGAAGAAACTCATTATTTGAATAACAGAAAACTATAGATATATATGCGATTAATAATGAAAACATTTGCACAAAAAAAAAAAAAAATGCAAAGCAATAATGCACAAAATTTGCCTGAAAAATAAAATACAAAATTATTTTTGACACTAAAATGAGGTATTTTATGAGAGAAAGAGAAGAAATGTAATGTTTTTTTTCTCCAGAAATTTTTTATTAAAAAAAATTATTTTATATAATTTTCCTTTTTAGTAAAATTAATTTGTTTTAGAAAGAAAATTAAATGCAATTTAGATATTGTAATATCATTTCTCCGGTTGAATGAATTGTTCAGTTCAGGGTGCAAATTTTAATGTAATAATACTTAAGAAAACATCTGATTAATAAATGGTCTTATCACAAGAATATTTTAAGTTCATTATTGGAAACACATAAGAATTGAAGATGATCATATAGGAGTTATTTGACACGACATAAAGAATAGTTTAACTGCTAAAAGAAGTTGTAAGGCTTTTTATAGCGTTCAATATGATTTTATGCCGAGGAAAATATTTATAGATAGTGGTTAGAGGTCAAGAGTTTAAAAGGAGAAAACCCGGAAATCTTCAAATACACATTCCTATGGATACCATACAGAAAATGTCATCTACAAAAATGGGTCATTCATTTTTCCTTATTCAACCATGTCTACAATGAATCCTTTACTTTTCACTACCAAGTGCGTGGTTTTGACTTTATTTCCCAATATTTACTTTCACTGGGAGAAAAATTATTAAAAATTTTTTATATTGTTTATGCACAATAATAATAGTACCATAAAATAAGTGAAGATTAGCTTAATATATTAAAATGTGAATAAGTTACTATGAACTCCCGAAATTTTTTTGAGGTTATAAATCAAAATTTCAATATATAATCATTTCCCCAAATCACATTCATTTCACAATGTATAATGCAACTTCTAAGGATATTTCCTATATAAATTAATATATTACTTTTAATTTTTCCCCTTTTACTTCTCTTATGTAAAGTAAAAGTGTTAAATTTTGTGAAGACATTTAATAATACGTCTATGCCACGGAGACTAGAAAATTTTCAAGAACTCACATCAACTTCTAATATTATAATTAAATTTGTGGGAAAAAACTGTCATTTATAACTAACCGAAATGATAATTACTCTTGTACTAATTTCTAATCCTTACAATTTCTCAATTATTTAACTATAAAAAATATAACTGACTAAGTTAATTTTAAAAACTATTAAAAGTCCGTGAAAAAAATAACAATACATTATTAAGTCATTTATTAAGGTATCCAAAATTTTCCTTCCAAAATTCACAAACTTAAATACCCAAATTCTCAATTAATGTAAAAGTAGTCAAAAATGCTTCATACCGATGATTATTTTACTAAAAAAGTAAATAAGAGTTTCATGTTATAAATATGAAATAAAATTTCTTAAATTATTTTTTAAAATTTTATTTAAAAATGAATTTTTCTCTAATAATTATTTTTCAATCGAAAATTCTAATTAATTTGTATGTTATTTGCATTTTAAGTATCCTAATTTTTGTAATCTGTATCAGAAATTTTGATTCTAAATCTTGTGAAGAAATCGGGACGAATGTATGGTCCAAAAATCATTCGAAATCTCTTCTGTGGACACTGCACGCATAATCCAAACCACCGATTTTCGGTGGCAATGGTGGCTCCCTCTGTACGCCTACTGTGCTACAGTTTCAACCAATGGGAATCAACCATTTTTCCCGATTGGGTGTGGCACCGCGTTCACGGAAGCTGGAAGGTGTCTGCCCCACCCCTGCCAACAAAATGAAGGCGGCCCCTTTCTGAAAGCACAATAAATCGTGATAGCCCTTGAGGCGACGCCTGAGTTTGCCGAATATGGAGTTGGGTAAAGGGGGAGTGGGGGAGGGAAAGATGGCAAAAAAGATGCCGCGGCGTTGATATTGCATGCTTGCTCAGCTGGGGTGGGGGTGTATGCTTGATAAGGTTGAAATTTATGAAGTTTTAATACGCTTACAATGCAGAGTGGCCGTAAGATAGCCACAAGACTTTTTTTCTGCCAAGTACACAGCAATAAAGTGTTTCCTTACAGAATTTGTATTGGTGTTCTGAAATCTAAGTTCCGTGAGAAAATGGCAGATATTTAGTGTTTATCTTTGCAAAAGAAAGAATAAAAGGAAATGTCTACTATAAAATTTTAACTGAAGATTTAAAAACTTTTTGTATTTATCGAGTTGAATTACAACCTTATTCATTTCCATAACACGATTTAAAAAAAATAAAAATTCTTTACAAAATTGGAAAGTTTCAAGTTCATTGACCTTACATTGTTCGCAATAAAATTAGTAATAAAATACATGATTTTTTTTATAGCTAAACATAATTTTAGTGTTTTTAGAAATCTATAGCGTTTTGTTCAAAGCAGTATATAATGGAAAGTGGTAATTTCTTACGGTTCTACTCAAACACCCTTGTACTTAAGTAAGCACTCCTTTATACGTTCGATAGTTGCCTTTTATTTAAAAGGAAAATTCCATAAAAAGTTTCGTAAACTAGCTTTAAGTCTTATAGTAAGTATAAAATTTTCTATCATGGAATTAGAAGTTTTGTATTGCGCTTTGTTATTCCCTCAAACAGTCCGAACACACGGAAGAAATATTAGTTATTTTATCATTATATTTTATGAATTTGTTATAAAGTGTTTTTGATATTTTGTCTGAAATTTTCCGTTGATTTAATATAAATCAAAATAAATTTTTATTAATTTTATAAGAAATTTATGGTCGCTTTAAAACATTATGTGTGTTCAATAAATTAATGAACTGCTTTATGTGGAGAACATAATAAAGTCAGTACTTCATGTGTTACATAATTCGTATTGCTATGTTAAGTACTTAATTTCTTTTGACTTGTAATAAGATATGTATACAAGCACTTTTTCTAAAATATGGCATACAGTTTAAAAAAACATTAATTATTATTTAATTTATGCCAGTTTTTAGACACCACTGATATAATTTTAAATCATAATTATTTCTCTTGCTAGAATCTTAACACACATTACATAAAAGTTCATTTAGAAGTAAATATATTGGCTTGTTAATAAAAATATCTATATTATTTAACTGGAGGGGTTATCCACGGCCAACTAGACACACAAGGCCGTGTAAGCTTTTTGTGACGTCACGGAGACCGTCCTTTCTCCCAAAAGGTTTCGTTGTAAGTAAAACCGAGAATAGTTTGCTTATAGCCCGTTAATTTAGAATTATCATTCAAAGTTAGATGGTTAAAATATTTGCAATAAAAATTTTGAATTTAATATTTATTATATTTTTTTTAAATTTCATTTATTCAAAATATAAGTCTAAAATCTGAAGTATTTGAAAAATGAATAAAATCTGAAATATTATCTGTTTATCATTTTATTTAAAATTTATATACACTTAAAAAACAATTTTCAATTTTTATCATTTAATCAATTCTGTCCTTTATATTTCACTTGAATTAGTATCAGAAATATAAAGTAATATTGCAAAATAATTTCACTATTTCTTTAAGTGCATTTTTGAGTGAAATTGTTTCTTTACTTTCCTTCTAATTCATATTCAGTAAGTTGTTAATTTAATACACATATATTCAACTATCTTTCATACAAAACATGTATTCTTTTAAGTGTTTGGAATTAATTTATTCATAATATAAGTTCAGAACCTAAAATATAATAATTCTATAAGTGTTTTTTTTATCATTTCAATTGAAATCTGTAATTTATATACTCTTAAAAATAATTTGTGTGAATACTTTAAGAATTTAATCTATTGTTTCCTTTATATTCATTAGTATTAGTATCAGAAATATATAGTAGGTAATGTGATACAAAATAATTTCACTGCTTTAAATGTATTTTTGAGTGAAATATTTTCTTTGCTTTCATTCCAGTTCATATTCTGTAACTTGATGAATCAAATACATATATTCCACTATCTTTGGTACAAAACATGAATCATAAAAATTATTAATAAATAAATAAACTAAGGGAAATTAAAAAAAGAAAATTTCGTTTGACATCTAAATTGATGTGAATCGATATTTTAAAATAATTACCTTACTTTGAGTAAAGAATTGTAAAATATACAATTTATAAAAAATTATCAAAATTTTCACTCCACAATGTTTTGAATTGAAATATTAAAATATTTTCTAAAACAACTTTTTGTCCGTTTAAAAATCATAAACATGGTGGAATCAAACTATGCATCCAGTTTTGATTTAAAAAACCAAAAAGGAATTTCTTTTTATCGTAATAATGTATTTATTATTACAGAAACATAATAATTCAGATATTTAGCTAAAACTATTTTCTTGTATGCATGTAACATTTCTTGTCGTGGGTACATTTTTGTTGTGTGTAAAGTAATTTTATGCAATATGGTAAATATAAAATTATTTTTCTTACTGTGTCGTAAAAGAACATAAATTTTTATATTGTTATTGAATCTTGTAAATGTGAAATTCTTAAATTGGCATATATCATAAGACTCAAAAGTTTCTGCCTTTATGAATTTTTAAAAGTAAATATCTTTCTGATATATTAAATATTTTTCAATCCAAGACTTACTTTTTTTACTTTATACATATTAAACACTACAATGTGCAAATACCACTAAAATAAATTAGATACCTAATCATTGAAATATTAATTAATACAAATGTAATTTTATAGTGGCTTCTGCATAAATAAAAGGTAATATTTTTAATACTTGCTTTGAAGTACTTTTATCATACTGCTTTAAACAATAAACTTGAACAAAACAATTTTTTTACATAAAAACACTAAAAGCAAAAAAATGTTTAATAAAATTTTATTTAATTGTGTAAACAAAATGGCACATAGTTTATACAAATTTTCAAAAAATATAAAAAGAAGCATTTCTTTTCAATCATTGACTCTTGATTAGAAAACCTTATTACAAATAAAATATAGCTTTTGAGTTGGCCTTATGTTTCAGTTCTACATTGGATATTTTTTAATGTAAATGATAGTTTTTAACTTTTAAAACATAAGTATCACAAATGACAAATTTCAATCCAAATAAGTTTAGCATAGTGATGTAAAACAACTTATGATGGAAAAACATTAAGTTTTAAGAATACCCGCAAGAAAATTATCATTTAAAAACAACAAACTCATTTTTATCAAATTAAGATAATATATTAGATGCAGTAAATGTATAAAAGTAAATACATTTTGAAAAACATAACACTATTTTTGTATAAATCAATAAATAAAAATTATGCATTTAAAGCTTTTTTAATAAATATAAAAGGTCATTAAAATTATCAATGTACATAAAAAATTTCTACAGCTTTATAAATTTTTAATGTTTTATTTTTTAAATTTTTTAAATTTCCTATCAGAACAATTTGTTTTTATTGTTAGACTTGTTAACTTCCATAACATTTTTATTGAAAACATTTTTATCTGTTTCAAATTTTGAGTAATTATTTAAACATACATTTGAAAACATTTGAATAACTTTTAAAATATTTACAGAGAAACATGAATTACAATTAGAGCAAATTTTGTTAAAATCAAACAGACAACTTTCTTTTAAATAGGTTTCTGTTAAAATAATTAATATTACTTGTTGTTTACTATGGTTAAGAAATAATTTTTCATAATCCTTAGAAATTAATTTTTGAAATATAACATAACAAACAGAAATTGTAAATACCATATTTGCAAATGGTGCTTTCAATCCCCCTCGATTAATCATATTCAAATAAACAGAATGATCAATCATTTCAAGAGGAGAAATTAACATTTCTGCACCAACTTCTACCTCAATATTTCGTGAGCCTTGAAAAAACAGTTTGCAATTGTCACACATAAGTTTAAGTTTAAAAACACAATATCCAGCAATGTATGTAAGAACCTCATTTTCATCAGGAGAAATATCAACTGTCAAATCATCAATAATATCTGCAAACAAGTCAAGACTGATATCATTTCTATTAGGTTGGCACACATCATTGATAAACAGTCTAACAGGAATGTCCCCATATCTTTCTGAATGCAAAGTTAGAACAGATTTTATTCGTAATTTTCTTTCTGATTCCAACACTTGTTGCAAGGATACATGATAATTACAGCCAGACATTTGTTGATACTGTGAAAATCTGAACTCCAAAGCATCAGTGTGAAATTTCGAAGTCAAGACATATTTTGCTCCATCTGAAAGCAAAGACATAGCAATGTTTATAATAACTTCACTTGTGTGGATGAGAGCAGTAAAAGTTTCCTTACTCAAACAACCATTTCGAGAAGGTTGTTTTATATTCATCCAAAATTTTGCCCACGCAGCAAAAAATTTTAAAAATGTCACATTTTCAGTATTATTTAATGAAAAAGGCAATGAACCAATATTTCTTGTGAACTTTGCTTTATGTTCATGAGACACATTCATTATATCCCACCATCTTTTAAAATGGATCAAAAAAGATACTGTATCCTTGACATTATAGATATCTTTTGGATGATATTTTTCCAAATATTGCAAGGCAACTGGATTACTTTCATGAAAAATATTTACAGCTGCCAATACATTCTGTCGTTCAATATTTGTTGGATATAATGATTTGACATTTAATTTAAAAGCATATTTAATAACAGAACTTTTTTCAAATGCAAAAGCCTTTCTCAACAGTCCAAAGGAAGGATGAATGGCATTCCCTATTCCTTCAACATTTGGATAGGTGAAAGTCTTTTCTGTGTCAAGTTGAGAAATCCAATTATTTCTGATGCACTTCAAGATATGTACAGCATCAAAAACAAGATATAAATTTTTACCTGTATATGGATTTTTTACTGCATTACTAGAGAGAGAGCCATCACACATCAATTGAATTATGTGTCTATTAACAGAGTTATTATCGGAAATAACAGAGAGAACTTCAAATCCTGATTTGTGAAGTATATCCAAAGTTCTTCTTGTCAAATTAAAAAAATCTTCAGCTGTCATCGACAATACAGGCACTAAAGAAACAACTTCTTTATATGAAGAAAAACAAGATGAGATCATGAATGTCTGAATGGAATTAGCTTGTGCAAGAGCTTCCCAATTTTCAGCAAAACCTGTTATTTGATTACCTTTATAAGTTACTTTTTGCTTAATGTGAATCTCATCAATTAGCAAGTTCACTAATTTCTCTTCATCTTTCAGCTTTTTGCATTTTTGTTTTATATAATCAATGTTTTCTTCATTGTTACAAGAAGAATTTAAGCTTCCAACATTGAGAACTTTTTTTAACATATAAATATTAGGGAGAGCTAAAACATCAGAGTTTAAAATAGCTCGATAACAAGAAAGTGAAATAATATACAAGTAAGCAGAAAATTCATAAATTTTAGAACTGTATCTCCTCGCAGATTTTACTTTAGAACACAGCGTCATTTGCTCAAATATAAAATTCCTTCTGTCATAATCTTCTGAAGTATCTTCTTGCATATAATTTCTCCATGCTTTCAAAGCACTTTCATAACTTTTTTCAATAGATGGGGGAAGTGAATTTGTCATTCGTATAACATTTTCTAATTGGCTCCATAACACCAATTTACCATCACTCAAAACATGATTAAACTTTATTATTTCTTGAACAACACCTTCAACAAAAACTGAAATTGAAAAATCAATGCTTATTTTAATGCTTTTTAAAAGATTGGGAACAGATTGAAAATTCATAAATAAAACATGAGCTTCAGTTTCAGTTTTGTGTACTATAATATTATCCGGAAGAGAAACTTTTTCCGGTATTTTCGTTAATTCTTCAAAAGAATTAATTTTATCAGCAGTCATAAAATCTGATAAAACTTTTTCAGATAGAGCATGTAATTTTTCATTTCTGCTTAATCTTTTAACCGCACATTTTTGTGTCAGATATGTTGGACAGCCAGGAAATATTGTAGGAACAGCTCCATCCTTCAATTTAGGACGATCTCGAGGTATTTTAATGTCCTCTCCATTTTGTGGTAAATAATCAAATCTGATAATTTGATCATCTGCGAAATGCTTTTCACAAACAACGCTTCGTTTGCTAGGGGAAAAATCTTTTCGGGGAATTTTCTTTAACCACAAAATTTTCTTCGCTTCATCTTTAGGAAATTTAAAACAGGATACATATGAGCCAGTACTATCATAATTTGACTTGCAATAAGGAACACAACAACGATCAGCATTTTAAATTGCTTAAACTTCGAACACACGCCGTAAATGACAACAATATTTGTTTCCCACAGCTTCGATCGTTTCTCCCTTAGGACGACCAAAGTGACGTCATGTCACGTGATTGCCAAGCTTACACGGCCTTGTGTGTCTAGTTGGCCGTGGGTTATCCAACTTCGTGTCAACCAAAATTCATCTAACAAGGGAAATATATTTCATTAAATTTGTCTTTAGTTTTAATAATTCTTTTTGCTTTATTAGACTCAAGCATTTATTCTTGGATTTATGATTATTCACATGATTGGCTTATTTTAAGTTTATTCAGAAAACTATTATATCTCAAGAAAATTTTTTTTCTAGTAGTATACCTATTTCTGCCTCTCATGCAAAACCTGCTACTGTTTCACCAAGTGTCCATAGGATATTTTGCTATCAAATTTATCTTTTTTTATTATTCTTTTTATTTTATTTGGTTCAATTTTATCAATTATTCTTGGTACATGAATCTCTTAATATTCAACTATTTAGATTATTCATAAATATTTTAAATTTTTATCTGGGGTCGAGACAATTACTTTTTTCTTTATTTGATTTAACATTAAAATTTCAGTTCATTAAATGCAATCATTTTCAAATTATTTATAATAAATTTTTTACGCTACTAAAAATATTTTGTTTCTAAGTAGATTTTCAGTTTTTTTTGGGATTATTTATGCTTTCGAAATTATAAAATATTTTAAACTTTTGCTATAAAAGGCTCTCGTAATTAAAATGAAATATATTTTGTAATCCAGCCATTGAGCTGACAATTTCAGAAAGTGAAATGTTCATTAATGAATTTTGTTACCAGATATTCTTTTATATTGAAAAAAAAAAATGTTTTTTGATATTCTAATTGAGTGTTGTCAAATTTTATTTGAAGTTTTATTGGTTTATTCAAAATCGGAGACAATTTTTTTATATGCATCCGAATACACCTGCTACCAAATTCTCCTATGAACTTCTTTTTTTTCTTTTTTTTTTCTTTTACGATTGCACATCATCTATTTGTTATAATTTCTGTCCTTCCTTTAAAAGTTCTTCGAAGTTATTTTATAAATCAATTTTATTTGTTGAAATTAAATCACTTTATTTTCTGAGATGTTTTAATGGTTAAATCACACGTAATTGTCTTACATAATTTTCTTCTAAATCAATTAAAATATGTCTTCATTTTATGAGAAAGCTCAAAAAATTAGATAACCAAATCTTCAAATTTGGCATATACAGCTTAACAATGAATTTCACATCTTTAATTTGCTAGAGTAAACATTTCAGATGAAAAATTGATAACTATTAATTGAATTAAACAAAAAAGAAAGTATGCTTTCCAAATTAGCATATTAATTTGCTTAAAATATTTGAAAATCAGTAAATATTTGAAATAGAAATTGAAAACAAAACTGAACACTATTATAATTGTAAAAATTCTAACCATTTATAAAATAGTTCAAAATTTTAATGTTTTCATAAACATTATAATCATGTTTTTTTCTATAAATTTTTGGCTTATTAGCTTCTCTATCATCTATTGTGCCATAAATATCATTTCCTGTTCAAAAAGGTTAGCGCAATCGGCACTTCAAAGTTAAAATGAACTTTGAATCATTACAAACATCTATGATTAAAACGGAAATCTACTCAGAAACTCTTGGTTGAAAGCCAAAATGGGTTACTATTAATGCAGTATGTCACAGCTCTTAACGGTGAAAAAAATTAATACTATTATAGTTATGAAAATTAATAAATTTCATTAAAAGCAAGTATGAAACTAAAAGAACTATTCATAAAGTTATTGGAAGATAAAATTTTTAAAAAAGTCATTTATAATTGTCAGTTCTTTAAATAATTAAACAATATTTTTCACTACTGTAAATATACTTCAAAGGAAAAACATAACTTCTATGTTTTTCCTTTCCCTTAAAAAAAGTGTTTTGTTTGGATTTTTTCGTTATGATTCTCATTTTAAAATGATCATACATGTAAATTTTTATGTATATGATTGTACATGTAGATGATTGATATATACAATTACATGTAGATATCATTTTTCAACACAAAATTTTCAGTCAGTGACCAGTATTTGGCGTAATTTTAACCTAATATTTTAACCGTTATTTTAACATGTTATTAAGATATCAGTATTAAATTACTGATATTATACCCTCCGTAAAACAAGATCGCTTGACAATACATGTATCTTACAAACGAAATACTTAGTTTTGAAACCAAAATTGTTTATGTTATTCTTAGGCAGCAGAATTGCCTTCAATTTCTGGTAAATACGAGAAATACTTGTTTTTTTTTCTATAACTGATAAATATAAATTCTAATCTGATTTGATCAACATACATGTATTTGTACTTACATCATTCATAAATTATACTTTGTATTAATAGGGATGGTTACTGATAAACGCTGGATATTTTCAAATTATAAATTATATTAATAAAACAATTATTATAAAAATATTCAAAATTCACCTATGGTTTCCATGGTAATTTTTTTAAGTTTCTTAAAGAGGAATACAATTAATCACAAAAGACAAGAGAACATAACATTTTTAATTTACTCTTAAGCATTTACAAATGTTTGCTGTGTTTGAATATTTTATATTTGTGAAAAATTCTGTCAGTACATAAATTTTGTTTTTTTAAATTTTCTGCATATGAGATATTTATTGTGAAATCAGATTTTTATTTAGAATGCTCTATCGTTTAAATTGATTGCATCGTGACATCTCCAACTTTACAAGGATCTTGCTTCAATTATGGAACACTGTTAATTGCGGCTTAAACTAATTACAAATACTAAAAATAAAACTTCGAAATTAGTTTTTATTTTAAGCTAGTTAAAAATCGACATGATATAAATTTCATTCATTCATTGCACTCATAGTTGATTCAAATCCAGACAATAATTGGGGTGGAAAACATAATTAGTATTTTATTTATTCAAACATGGATGTTACAATGATTTTTATAGCCTAAAATATAGAATATTACAACTTTGTCTACAGTTTCCTTATTTTTTTATCGGCGTTTAGAGAAAGAATCAAATTTACCATAGAAACGATGAGACAAAACTTTTCGATTTTCTATCAAACATCTGTACATACCTGCAGAATTTGAGTATTTTTTATTTGTAGCAGAAATTTTATTGGTACATGATAATTTTTAAAAATTCTACATCGAGGCATTTACTACGCAACCAAAATTTGATTTTTCATCACATAATACTTTTTTTAACTAGACAAACATTTAGAAAATACAATGGTTATTAGATTTTAGTGTAATAAGGTTGAATAAATGAAAATTTGCTTTGATACAAAAAGCAAATATTCCTCTTCGAAACATCTAGTATTATCAAGTATTTGGGCACACATTTCTATCTATCCATGAGCTTTAAAATCAAACATATTCATACAAAGCGTAGCATTGTTCTTGATTCAATTGAGTTGATATAAACGTTGATAAATGTCTTCAAAGCATCCAAATTATATAAAATACAACTTTTTACAAATTTATCAAATCTATGCTATTGGTCCAGATATTATTCGATGCAAAAACTAGTTAGTAATGTAATAACAGATGTAAGTGGTAAAACTTTTTGATCATTTTATTACTTGTTATTCAATGGATGTTTTTCGTACAGAGAGAATTTTTACAACTCACAACAAGAACATAACAGAAAAAAGCCCCCAAAACACAAAATCAATCCTCGTTGAAACCACCAACAGTCCATTTTCTTGAGAAAACAACTTCTCACGGAGAACCAATAAAACCGGAGAAACCTACCCAAACTTTTGCCAACAAATCGACTAATTTTCCTAAAACCAAATCAGCAGCCTCGTTCGCAGCTTTCGCATCCATACACCAGAGAGCACAAGAACAAGAGAACAATTTTGGCGCCGCGACTCAACAGTTACGACCTGCTGCTGACTCTTAATCCCTGGCGACTTATTTCGGGAGCGAAAGGGCTGAAAAATATGCCAAGAGAGTTTGAGAGCGGGTTGGGTTAATCGAGAATCGCTTTCGCAACTGCCGGAAATCAACGAAGGAATGTTCATTAAAAATTGAACTCCCCAACTCACCAGATGGATAATTTGTTTCGCCCTCACAAGATGAACATTAGCTTCCATTGGAGCGAGAGAAAGAGAGCGAGAAGTGTTCTTCATTTCTTGTTCTTTCTCTATCTGCTACTTTTTTTTTATGGTAGAATCGATGAACTAACTTTTTGAAGGTATCTTTCCTGGTTTTCGTGAAGAAGAAATAGCTGATGAGTGAAGTGATCTATTTTGGGAAAAGGGGGACAACGAAAGAAAAGCATCTTCCTGTATTTAGAATTCAGTTAAAAGGAATAAAGCCCAGATTCTTTACATAAAACGTTCGAATGTTTCGATGTAAACTGGTTCACATGATGAAATAAATGAATAAATAATGCTCAAGAATGATATGGAATTATAATAATAAATTTCAGAAATAATTTAGGGAATTTTTCATTTAGAGATTAATTTTGAAATAAATTAAAAATCATGAAATTTTTCTTACATAAGTTAATAAAAACGAAATTTATTTAAATAAGTTAAAAACTATTTAAAAACATTTTATATGGAACTTTTATGCAACATAATGAAAAATATTAGAAATTAATGTAAAAATAAAAAGATATTTGTGTTAATTTCTTTACATACCCAACTTAAATGGATATATAAAAATAAAAAATAAGATTTTTTTTTAAAAAGGAGATTGCAATAAATCGGTGTGATTAATATTATATATCAGCCTTTCAGGGAGTTAATAAAACTGCGTACCAAGTATACTTCGGAACTAAACTTTGAGGATTTCGCATTAGGCTAACTACCTAACCAGGACTGATTTTAATTTAGAATCACACCTGATTTTAATTTAGAATATTATATATTTTTTACGAGATATATCACATAAGCCCATTTTAAAAATTAAACAAATTAGAAGTGATTAAAGACAGAAGTAGGAAGCTACTGATCTATTTTTATTCAACAATTTGAATTTTGAAATCTATTACTGAAGATATACAGTTAATCAAACAAATTTATCATGCATAATGCTATACGTTGCAGTTACAACAAGGACTGTATGTATATGGTCTGATTGGAGAGTGTGCAAATTATGAAACTGTGATTGCAAAATATATTGCAGCTGCTTGGCACAGTGTGGTGTTTAATTTTACAAATATTGATATCATATTATTTTGTAATTGTAATTGGTATAGTAATTGTAACAAAATTTGAGATTCCCTCTTCAGATTCTTACATGCTTACAAAAAATAATAAAATAATATACTCTTTGCTAAATTTTTTAGTAGTATTTTTCTTTGAATTATTTAAATTTTGACTTAGAGAGCGAGAAACATACGCACTATATATATATATATATATAT
>JAPDSC010002521.1:0-24198 GCA_026290005.1 Latrodectus geometricus
TATATATATATATATATAGGTGACCTTATACATATATATTTACAAATACATTTGTATTACTATCAACCAGCATAAGTCTGTTATATAAAAAATAAATTCATAGAAAATTAAAATTGAAATCAAGTAAATCTCAACATATACATATAAAAATTTAAATTATTATAGAATAAGACTTTAGCTTTTTTTCATTCTCAATTTCACATTAGAGCAATGTCATTGAATATATTTTCCCATTTAATATTTGTCCTTAGATTCGGATGGCAATCTAAATTTAATTCAGTATTTGCGAGAAATTTATATTAATTTCTAAATATAAAATTATAATTGAATATTTTGATAATGATAATACTTTCCCACATAGCATTTTATATTAATTTTTATGGTTTAATATATACATGTAAATGCTCATCATAATGAAAATATTAGGAACTTCTATTATATTCTTTATTATTTATTAGTGCTTCAATTAAAATATTTTAACTATTAACAAATAAATTTAGATTCAAAGAACGTTTATTAATAACCTATACATGAAAAGATTATAGGAAAAATTTTAATTGATATATAACCATAAATTTTTAACCATTCATTCCAAAAAAATCCTGAGTGTCTAAAATTTATTTTCGAAGTTTCTTTTTAAAAATATTAATGAAATTAATGAGTTACGTTTTACATTAAGGCTAAAAAGAAAAATATTTTCTTATAACATAAATATTATTATAAGATTATACTTTCCTTTTCCCCCTGCTTCCAAATAACTTTTTTTTTAATTTTAAACATCAATATTTTTATTTAACATTTGCTTTTTGCTGAGTTTATGTAAGCGGTTTGAAATTTTTGCTCAAGTGTTGAAAGTATAACGATTTAAAATAAATATTCTATTAGAACTTCTTAGAGGAGCAGAAAATATTTAAAATTTGAACATTTATTCGATTTAGGAACACCATACTGTGAGTTATACATTTTGGAATAAATTTTTAACATTATAATGTTATAATTTTAAGCCGTTTTCTTTGGAAACATTATTTAAGTCTTTTCTTTGAAACTGTTTAATAATAGTGAAATATACATTAGAAGAAAATAATAGCATAATATTTACAATTTTTAAAATTTGTTTGTTTTTTTGCGTCAATATTTATAAGATTCTTATAATTTGAATCATATGTATTTTCGATTAATATGCTTCCTGCCACAGAACAGAACATTTATTCGTTTCAGGAAAACTTTTTCAGAATATAAGCCAACAATTATTGGCTTTGCTGGAATCAAATGAATAAATGCAAATGTTGCCACAAAAGTCAAGATCTCAAATGAATAGTAGAGATAACATTCAAAAAAATATTTAGTAAAGAAAAAATTCATAGAAAATTTTTATAAATTTATACGTAGAAAATACTTACTGTAGACAGTTAATAAATAATATCACAGAAATATCATGGCAGCATATTAGCGCGGTCTCCTAAATGAATATATTTTTAATTACTATTTTATTCTTAAAATTAAAAAATTCAGCTAAATCAAATTTTTGAACCTAAAGCAGTTGCTTGGGAAAAAATTACACAAAAAATATTTCACCACCTACTATTAAAAATTTAAAATAAAAAGTTAAAAAAATTATGTGACTATAGTTTTATATATAGAATATAATACATACAGGAATTTATTTCCTAGATTATTCTTATTAATGAAATAAGCATAAATACATTTTCATTTACATTTTAATTTTAATTACTTAAGTTGGGAATATTTAAAACTAAAACTGCCAATTACATAAACTGAGAGCATTTGTGCGAATAAGATAAAAAAAATTCATAATGACAGTATATTTTTTTTTTAAATTTTGTGTTTTACCTCTTGATTTTGATTTTTGGAAAATAATCGAAAATAGCGTATTTTTTTAAACCTAAAAAATTCATATTTTAATTCACTGAGTTCATCTTAAAATAATCATGAAAAAATAAATTCATATTTTAATTCACTGAGTTCACCTTAAAATAATCATGTATTGTACCTAAGTAGCAATAAAAATTCTACACAAATAATCCATATTAAAATACAAATTTTTAAAAAATTCAATCTACAACAATATTTTTATTTTAAATCACTTTTATCACGGCTTTGTATCGGTTAATTTTGATTTATTATTTTTAATTTTCAGCTTCAAGATTATTTAACTGAAAGTATTTGTTTGTCTGTTATAAGCTAAGAACGAAATAGAATATTCACATATGCAAATGAGGATTTCAAATTTATTAAAAGACTAAAGTAAACCTTTTTGGCAACTCTTCATTCTACAATAAATTATGTATCCACCTTATATAGGTAATAAAAAACATTCATGCTAAGCTTTTAAGGCTGTTATAGTTATTTATAAAACATGGGAGAAAATGGTTTAATTAGAAGTTTTCATTTATAAATTAGTAGTGTCAAAATTAATCGAATGATGAAAACATTCCACAGAATGAATGAAAAAATAATTTTTGTGATACATTATATTTCTATCCTTTGTATTTGTGTAATATGAAGTTTCATTTAAAGATAAGTTATGAAAATAAATTAATATGACGACTCGTTTGATAATATCCTAAGAAATTATATTTCGAAATTTAAAAGTAATAAAATTGAAATATGTAATATCATTATAGTTTATCTATTTCGGCAAGTATGTTTCGAGACTATGCTAAACATTAATGTTTAGAATAGTTATTGTATATGAATTTTTTATTAATAAAGAAGAAAGACATCAATTTTTCTATAGTAGTATAAGCTGTTAGTATAAAAGAATAAGTTCTGAAGAAAATAGAAACGCTGTGATCTAGTCAACTTTTTAGTCTGACATTTTAATCTGGATTTTAAATAAAAATAAAGAGTAGAGTTGTCCGTTTAACAAGACATTTAGAACAAGAAAGGAAAAAAAAAAACTTAGAGGCATATTTTACGATATTATAGGTAACTAAACAATGGTATCATCTTTTGAATAATATTGACAGTAATTATTTTAAAAATTCTTATTAAGCAAATGTATAATCAGGGGAATAACCCAGTTCTTACATAATCGAACATTTGACAACGGAATCGCCTCTTCTGTCCCTGTGTGAATGCAAACTCTCAAAACGTGGAGAGCTATAAGACGACAATTTCTGCCCTAAATCTGTATAATCCAGTGCTCGCACCAGTTCTTTGAACAACAGCACAACATGCCAGTTGTTTCGCGCGGAACATTCCACGTACCCACACTTCCAGTGCTTCTTCACCAGACCTGCCACCTCCCGACGTTCTCTGTCTCTTAGAAGGTCTTGTTTGTTGCCAACTACGTAGAGTGGAATGTTGTGCATGTCTTTCGTATCACAAATTTGGTCTCGGATGCTCTTCACATATTGGAATGTCTCAAGGTCATTGAGATCAAACACTAAGATATAAGCTGAAGCGCTTCGCAGTCCGTAATTCCGAAAGTCCGTCCACTCATTCACGGAATTGGCGGGAAAGTATGATATGACAGGTAAGTCGACCAGTGTCATCGAGTAGATACGCTCGTTGAATACCACAGTTGGATTGTACACCGTCTTTGTATCGGTTGGGGTGTAGTCTTCTGTAAATTCGCTGTACACGAATTGCCGAAGAAGAGACGTCTTCCCCACACACGCTGCTCCAAGAATAATTATTTTTACCACTTGCATAGTTATCAGGAACTTTTCTAATCAGTACTGAAAATTCCAACATAATTATTTACATGAATAATAATATATAATTGCATGAATAATACAATCAGTACAAAACTACATATCTATTATATGAAATCGTATACAGATTTGAATTTTATAAACTCAAAACTTCATAAAATTATCAAATCTGTTTTTGACTTTTAAAAAAAACAAAGAATAGTACCAAAATATTCAAAATAAAAACAATTGTGTGATTAGTTAATTTTTTTTAATAAATTTGACAATTCTGGTATTTATCAGGGATCTGTATTTATCTAATATAATTTGACATGGAATTTATATCTAAGAATAAATAACTGTCAAAAGTTTAAGCTAATTTGTTATCGTAAAACATCAATTAAATGCATCAATGTACAAAAATAATGCATCAGTTGTCCAAGAAACTGTTATTAGAATCTTAGATAAATAATTTAAATAAATATTCATATTATTTTATTTTTATATTTAGAATTTTTCTAAAAATATGCTCCTAAATTCATGCTAGATTATTTTTTAAGAAGCTATTTTAATAAGATATATTTTCCAAAAAGATGCGATAAGCATCTAAATGTTTTTCATCAGAAAATTGATTACTTTTGATTTTATGAATTTCATGGAAAATTTAATTTCTCTAAAAATTTATTTCTGTGAAGTGACCTTTTCCATAGTAGGATGAAAAACTCAGCTACTAATTTAAGATTTCATAATTCATGCAGATATAATTCCTTCCAAATTCTGCAGTAAAATATATGAAAGGAGTCCAATAAATAATTATAAAATTTATACTTTTTTTGTTTGACATATATATAAACACAAATTAATAGTAAAAGTAATAAAAGTATTTATTATTAAGTTTTATTATAGCTATGAATGTATAAAATATGTTTGTAATATTAAATATAAATTTTGTTGAATTTATAATTTTTGCATTAAATTTACAATTATTTTTATAAGGTTTGTATGATGTTTTCTACTTGCATGAAAATTCATATTGAGTTAAATATAATAATATTTGGTAAAGTGATAAGACTTAAGAGCCCTTTTTTAAAAGCTTAAAATAGGGAATTAAATGAGATTTTGTACTTAATTATACCAAAGATTTGTGATAGCTTAAACATTTTTAGATCAAATTTCGGTTGTGCTTAAAATAGAGAAAAAATACGAGAAAGTTTAATAATAATGCTGAAAAATGACAGTGACTAAGAAAAATGTTTTACAATTCTTTTTTATAAAAATATTATAATGTGTATTGGTGAGAACTGAAGTTAAATTTATAGACAGAGAATACCAGTATGTGGATATCACTAAAAAATTATTGTCATATTTTAAATAATTTTATTTACTTTCGATATTTTATATTTCCTTTAAAATTAAACACTGAATTTTTCTTTTTATTAGTAGCATAAGTTGTTCCTATAATTCACGCTGATGGAAAAGCAATTGGTTGGATAGAAATATATCCTCATTAAACTGTGTTTGTAGCAACAGCATAACATGTGCGATACTGTCCTATTAGATTCGGTTATAAAATTTCTTCAAGTCGTTGGTTTGTCATAAATAATTTAAAATAATTTTTTTTTGTAGACCCCTTTTTGAGGTGAGGGTTAAAAAAGAATATTTTACTAAGATTTATTGTGCTTTGATCATTTTGTACATTTAGAAAAAGAAAGTTTACTCTATTACTTTCTATGGTATCTTTCATATTCACATATGCATGTAATAAATAAATAAAAACTATTTTTTTTATTATTTATAAGGAATTCAGAGAAATGCGTGGCCTGTTATTTGTAGATCGAAAACATTTCATGTTTTGGTTTATAAATAACAGGTAGTGTGTTTCTACTAATACAATATTACAACTATTGATTAATAAAGAATGATTCTATATTTTACAAAATTCCTTTTCATAAATTGGCGTTATTTCTTTAGAATATTTACTTCGTCTCTCCATATCAGGACGCCATAATTTTATTAGCCTAATTTGAGTTTCCAAATTTTGGGCATATGTGCATGCCTTTTGTTTCAGATTCTCATGTACTTATTTATCGAAAATCTTTCTGTCTTTCAATATTTTATAAAAACAACAAAATTTTTTTATCAGTTTGCTTCAGACAGGGTTTTTTCTGTAATTTTTGGATATTATTTAGGAAGTAGAATAATGAGAAAGCTTGTTTTAATTTCTAAGATTTTAATTAACGAACATATCTTTTTTAATGGATGTCACTACTTTGTACGTATTTTGTTTTTTTTTTTCTGCGATTTAGTTAAAATTGTCTTGAAAGGGTGGAGATAATCTGCCTCAAAGCACAAACTAACTTTTTTTTTCTAGAAAATTGCTGTTAGCGATTAATTTACTTTTAATTTTCTATCCCATTACCCCACCGGAAGTAATGCCGTTCTAGCTAGGCTACCTAACCCATCCATTTCCCTGAAATATTTCCTAACAGAATGCATTTCAAAATTAAAACTATTTTTATAAAGAAAAATATTTTAGAAATTTTAATTTAAGAAAAACTTTATGCAATTCCTTAAATGGGTAATAATATTCAAGTATTTAAATTTTGTAAGCAGCTCAAGAATCAAACATTGGAATGTCAAGTTTTTAGTCTTGATTCTAAAGCTTAAATTCCTTATTTTTTTAAAAAAAAATACTATTTAAATATATATATAGCTCTTAGTTTTGGCCTAAAATACACTATAATAACATCATAAGTACTTAAAGAACACGTTTTAAACATGGAAGTAAAAATCAATTTAGATTAATTTGATGAACTATTTATCAAATATATAAATTATACTTACCAAATACAATGCGCCGACGAACTCGTAAGGAACTTTTGGGAACGTTGCGTGCTGGGTCTTGTTTCCACTATGAGCATTCCACAAGATGTACAGGGATGTTCAGATGCCATGATGACATTACTTTTATAATTAAATCATGAGATGTATGTCACTATAAATTTTGAAAATTACAGATAATCAGCAATTGATTCCATGGGAAAAAAATAACTTAAAATTTTGAAGTTGTTAATTTTAATAATTTAAACATAAAATAAAATCTATGAAATTTATTACAAAAGTAAAAAAGGAGTTTTTTATCAATTAATAATAATTATAGCCATTAAATTGTAGTGAAAATTAAAAAATGTATGAGAAAACATGTTTCAATGTATGTTAAATACTTTAAAAGTGTATTTGAATATTTGAAATTTAATATTTATTTTAAATAACATACCACATTTAAATGACAATATTATTTCAAATGTTTCATTTTTTATTAGGAATTAAAACTAAGAAAATCGTCTGCTACTGGTGAAGGTAGGACAATCGATAAAGTGTCAACACGTTGAACAATCGATGCAGTCGAAATCGATGGAGGGAAGTTCGCTGGCGCCACACTTACCGGTCTATGGCTTATTTATTAGTCTCGTTTTGAGGAAGAGAGGACTTCTTTTGTGAATTGAGGGAAAATTCATTTCTTTTTCCCCCGCGGGATCTTTATGGGCGAGCCGTAAGACGGATCGTCTGTTTTTGTTACGCTCACGGATTTCATAAATGAAACAGAACAATTACTTCAGTCCTTTTGATGGAAGGAAAGATTGCGGGACATTTAATCGTCTATTGAAAACCAATCAATTTCAGTAATTAAAATTTACTGTTAATAATACATCTGACTAAAAATAATTAAAATATAAATTTGTGATTAAAGGAAAAAATTGCTATCAATTCATCTTCCTTTTATTGACATTAAGAGGATTTAATGTCATTTATGAATTTGTAAATTAAGAAATTTTCTTATTTTTATATTAAGTCCTTTATAATATACATATATATGAAAAAATTATTCTTCTATTTATATTTAGTTTGATATAGCTCTTAAATTCTCCTCGGTAAAATTTTTTTTAAATTGTTAAAGGTTTTTCAAAATTTCATTGATGAGGAAAAAATGAAATCATGTAAACAAAACATACAGATTCAAACAATTTCTCTTTTTAATTAATTTGGGAATTAGTTTGACTATTTAATTTAATGTCTTAGAACAAATATTTTTGAAAACTAAATTTTATTTTCGAATTTCGTTTATAATTTTTATTGTATGACATACATATAAAAATTACTCGAAAATTCATTAATCAAGTATTCAACATTAATTACTTTTAATTATTTCTCTTAAGAAATGTTACAAAAATTACATTAAGAATAATTTATTGATTTACATTATATTGATATAAAAACTTATTTTTACATATCATTTCTGTCATGTTTGATTCAAATTCTTATAGTTGTTTTTTGGGTGTCTATCAATAATTGTTACATTCCTTTTTATTAACAAAATGGGCTGATACCAGAATAAACTTCTTTTAATTTTTTTTAACTTTTTACTAGAAAAAAGCTTAAATAAAAGCATGTTACAATAACTCAAAGTTGTTCAGTTTTTGTTTTTCTCGAGGGTTGTAAAGTAGCAGACCTTTTTATGGTGCACCCTGGGTAACATTAAATCTGCTATAGTTTTGCCATCTTCCTTGTGTCTCTGAACTATTTTGAGAAATTGAGAATTTTATTTTTGGCAAGATGTGTAAAGTGTTAGAGGAGTGTTTCGATGTTAGCTGACGATCTTTCACATGTAAAAAGAAATCAACTTCAAACTACTTCAATTAAGATGTTGATGTATTCTCTCTTGTTGAAGCTAATTTGCCTTTGCAATCTTCGAAATTCCATAAAATACTTTGGATATACCTTGTATGAACTACTCAAGTTCATAAAAATTGCTAGTGGTATACTTGTGGGTATAAAGCAAACCTTAATATCATCTTTTACAATTATTAGTGACTTAAAATCAGGCATGGCAGGTTTGCATAGAAGTTTAAAAAAATTATGTCCATTTAAAAATTTACATGTGCTATAATAGGCCACCTACCTGGTAATGCAAAATTGTCTTTTGATACTCTTTCCAGGAAGACTAAACTAACGGAAGATTTATTTGCATATAATACTAGATCGAACTATTCTGATCACAGTAGTGCAGGCAAAATGGTTGAGTATTTACAAAACTCTATCTGTCTTGAACTTGTATATCACTTTTCGGATTTACCTTTTTATCTTCATTATAACGATACTCTCTCTAATCCTGATTTAAAAATGGTAATGGCTGATTTAAAATATTATTTAATACCTAATTAAAAAAGAAAATTCCTCTCTATCCTGTCTCTGGACATAGAATGATTATCACAACAAATAAAGAGGTCTCTTCTAATATTAGGAATGTCAATTAAAATAAACCTCAGTATAGATGAAAATTTAAAAAATCCAATTGGAGGCTTTCCCTGATTTTTGAGGATGACAAAGTCTTTCATCTTGGAGGCATAGACGCATTATAAAAAAAAAGTTTTGAAACATTTCCCTTAGACTTGCTAAAAAGTGGATTCTCAATGGTGAACTTCGAAATTATAAATCGTTTTGCTCACCTTATCTCCAAGCTTTAAAAGACCAGTGCAAAAGGCTAAGCACTTAAAAACTCCGAGAAAGTACAAAATGGAAAAATGTGTGACTTCTCTATAAAAAGAAATTTATGAATCAAAGTCCTTCCATTCGTTTATTCCCATGATGAATTACACGACAGATTCGAAGAATGTGCTTAAATTTGTTAATATTTAAAGGATAATGTTTCCCATACTGTTTTGACACTTTTTGACGATGGTCACAAGATTTTAACAAGTGACAAAAATGATTTATGTCGTTTTATTTTAAATCCAAAGATTAAATCGATAATGTAGAGGGAACACATCAATAAAATAAAGTATGGCTCTTTGAAGATGATCTCATGTTCCCAATGACATGAAACGACCGTAACCGCCACCATTAAACTACAAGTCTAAACTAACTGTTCTGTTATCATTCGAATTGTTGCTTTAGTTGCCGAAAACATCAAAAAAATATTCGAATCTCTTCAATTATTTGTTTAATAGGAATAATGGTGTTATATTTTGATTCTTATTTTAATCTACAGATGAAAATAATCTTTTCAACTGCTAGTCCTAACCGACAGATACAGTTGTTTTAACTTTCAACTGAATTTTATTGAATATTAACTTCATTGTGTATAGGAATCTTCTCTAATTACGTTCAAATAAGTTATATCTACTCTTTACAGCCATCTTCATCCAATTTGGACACCAGGTTCGTCTTTTATAACAAATCTAATCCTATGTATCATTTTATTATAAAAAATAATACTTTAAAAATTTAGATAATTAATTATATATGTATAAAATTTTCCCTTGTGTTATCTCTTTTACAATCACCTAATATTTGTTCATTGCTATAATTAAAGTATATTCTTATAGTTTTTTAATAACCTATTTAATTCACTCGATGAAAGTCTCTTGATGAAGCATTTAGTAAACCATAAGTATTACCTTTAAAAATCTCTCTCACTTAAATAATATCATATGTGTAGCAACAAATTTTATCACAACATCAAAGGAACTATAATTTTCAAGATTATTATAATTTTATAATTATTAATTTAAGTTTTGGAATTTAAGTATTGAGAATTTTTTTAAAGTAAATGAATGACTTGAGTCATTTAATCTTGAGAAAAGTCGCATACAAAAATGTGTTGATGCTAGAAGAGACTCTTTTCTTAAGTAAAACTTTAAAAATCTAGATATATCTAGAAAGTTTCAAGGTAAACCTCATAGATGTTTATTCAAATGTTCTTTAATAATTACGTAAGCTCGTATATGAGAAAAACTCAAAGAAAATAGACTTATAATTGTTTACATGAAATATGATATAAATAATTACAATATTATAGATTACCATATCAATATACTAATTATACTGATATAATAATCTATAATATTTCCGATAATTTATATTGTTAAATTAAATTAATTATTTGTGGATTACATGAATTTTTTGTGGTTTAGTTTGTAATATATTTCAACTTTTTTGCTCATGAGTCTATTGAACAGTTTAGAAATATAAATTAGGTCAAATTAAAGATAATTAGGAATGTTATTCCTTTACATCAGTGTTTCCCAATGTGGGGCCCACGCCCCACAGGGGGGGAAGCAAATTTAATTGTTAAGAGGGCAATTTGAAAATGGATTTGATTCGATATATGTCGAAAAAAGTTATTTTAAGATGGTGGTGAGGTAAATGAGTTATATACATTTAAATAAATGTGCACTTTTTAATATATATTTTTATTCTATGTCAAATTAAATTAATATTAACAAATACATTGAGTTTTTAATTGATATTATATATATATATATATTTCTTTCAGCCCATAAATTAAAGTAAGTGGTTCAAGCAAGAAAAAAGTTTGTCAACATTTGAATATTGAGGAATATTTAAAATTTGGGCTCATACCTACTCTCGATGATGAGCCGTTTCCTTTGTCTTTTATGCTTGGCCGAAGAATCAATGAAACGAGTTCGTTTCAAGGAGAATTTGAAGGCAAAACATAATGCTTATATTAATTCAGATTTGAATTACAACTTCAAAGAAAAATTTTGAAAAATTAGTTAAGTCTATATACTGTTCACGCTTCAACTCATAATCGTATTCTTTAGGCTAGTTATCAAATTTCTTTATTCATCGCTAAATCTGGAGAAAAAAACCATACTATAGGAGGAAATTTATTAATAAAACCGTCAATATCAGCATTTCTTAAAACAGTTTTTGAAAAATATTGACAAAGATGTATAAGCTATGTCACTTACTGTTAGCCGAAGAATAGACAAAATGAGTGGAGATATTGAAAAACTTGTTGAAAAGTTGAAAACAAGAAAATTCTCAGTGCAAATAGGTGAATCAACTTTGATAGATAGTGAAGCAGTATTGATAACTTACATAAGACATATTGATAAAGGACATTTGCTGAAGAAATGTTCTTTAAAAGATTAGAAAGCAACACTACCTCCAAAGGTATATATATATGTAAGCTTTTAAAAAAGAAGAAGAAGAAAAAAAAGAAAAAAAAACCCACTAGATGTCAATAATATACTAATGAAAAATATATCTTGTGCTGCAGATGATGCTCCTAATATGATGAGCAAGAAAAATGGTTTCTTAAAATTGATGAAAGATGAAAATCCAAAAATGATTCTTGTGCATTGTGTCATTCATTCATAGGGAAAACTTGGTAGCTAAAAACAGCTCGCCTGTTCAAAATGAAGTACTATATTCAGTAATAAAGTGTATTAATGCTATTAAATCTAATGCCAGATATGAAAGTATTTTGTTCAAGCTATTTTATGAAGAACAAAATGCAGACCATAGGATTTTTACTTCAAAACTGAAGTAAGGTGGCTCTCTAAAGGGAACTGCTTGAGAAGGTTTATGAAACTGTTTGACACTCTTGGTGATATTTTAAGCAAGAAACCTGAAATAAAGTATCTGTTACCAGTTGATGGTAAAAGAATTGTGAGTTATTTAGCCAATATCTTTGAAAAACTAAATATAATAAATTAGCAAGTTCAAGGAACAAATAAAACTATTATTGATACAAAAGCGAAGATATTTGGTTTCTTTACTCGTTTAGTTATGTCAGAAATATGTTGACAACAAAAATTTTGAACAGTTTCATTGGCTCCAAAAATCTGAAGTAAATGGTACTGCTTTACTTGTTGTTGTCAGTCATCTGAAAGTTCTGTTGGTTGATTTAAAATAAGGATTTTCTGATTTAAAACTAATTGATTTACCAACATAGAAAAATGCAGCCAATGCTAGTGGATTTGTTTGATATATAGAGTATCAAGAAGAACTGGCAGAAATGCAGAATAATGTGTGGGTCAATTAAAACTAACTTAATTTATTTATTTAATATAAAAGGAGTGATGGCATGGCTTTGAAAGAAACAGAAATTAAATATCCAAACTCAACCAAATGTGCAAGGAAACTTTTGTTACTGTTTCCATCTTCATATTTAGCTGAATGTGGATTTAATGCAGTAAATGATTCACAGGTAAAAAAAATAATAAACAAATCGTCTCAATATGACAACAGGAAGACTTAAGATTGTACTAAATAAACTGGAACCTAACATAAGATCTCTGTGCAGCAATTTAAAGTATAGAAAAATCTTTATTAAAATTACTTCAAATTTAATTTTAGTTTTTCATTATGTGTTGAAAATTTTCTTACTGTGTTTCATTAAAAATTTCCTAATGATTTCTTTCTAAAACCTATCATTTAAGTTTAAGCAAAAAATTCAGTTTAATATTAAAAATTATGTATGTGTTACATGGGGAGGCATAGGAATTTTAGAAAGGCTTAGGTGGGGCATGGCACAAAAAGGTTGGGAAACACTGCTTTACATAATATTCTAACTTCCATTTTATGTAGTATAAAAATTAGAGTATAAATTAGGAAAATTATATTTTCATGATTGAGATTTATGGAAATGTGAAAACAATTTTATATATACAAAGGTTTCCAATTACTTCCAGAAATTCATTCTTTTTTTGGATTAGTTCTTTCATTTTATTTTATTTTATTTCATTAATTTAATTATTCTAGTAAAAAACACTATTTCCTTAAAAAAAATATTTGAATTGTTTTAATCATTATATTATATAATTTAAATTGTCCGATATAATTTGAATTGTTCTAGATAGTTATGTATAAATCAATTTTCTTTGCAGAACATTCAAAAGACTATAAAGTAATCTTTGCAAGTTGGTATACTATAGGACATGATTGTCGTAAACACAGAAATATTATTATATTCTACCATTTCTTTTTTTAACAAATGGAAACAAAAATCGGAAATTTTAAAAAAAAAATTTAAAAACATTATAAATCCTAAAAATCAATGAACTTCGATGTGTTATAATTATTAATGATGAGTAGTTAGAAAAAAAGAATTGATATAAACCCATACACAAAATGATTCATTCATTAGTTCGAGAGAATGTCTTATCATCACGCTAGATGGGATCGTAATTACCCTAATAAATCTGTGCTTTAACAGTGCGAAAGTGTATTTTCTTTTTCAATCACTCCCCCGCTGTCTTTTATAGCTTCCCCTCACTCAACCGTTGATACACATCATAAAAGTTTTATTTTTTTTTACATTGAGGGAGTGTTTAAGAGACGACTCATAAAGCAATAAACATAAAGAATTAAGAAGCAAACACTTTACCACAAGCTATGAAGATGGCAGTAAAATAGATGGTCTCTGCATAAATACAAGCTGATTTGCCAACAGAAGATGCATTAGATTTAAATAACGATGTTACATATACTTCAGTTAATCTACATAAGAAAAAGAAATTCGTGACGATACTTTTGTTACTGGAATCCAAAATCACTTTAATGTGCTTATTTGCATAGACTTTATTCTTATTTGTCTCTAGATATCGTATTTATGAATAAAAAAGGGTATTCTCATTTTAACTATGATACAAATAAATCATTTCCTTTATTTTCTCTATATACTTTCATGATGATGGGAAAAAACCTCAGATTTGTCACAATTATTAACGATGATGATGACAAATTATATAATGAGTTAATTTTGTTCATCTTGTTTTGTCATTTTAAATCATAGTTAAGTGATAAAGTCAACAACGAAGTTGGTACATCTTTTTTTTTACTCTATACAAGCAACGAGACATTAGATCCTGAAAATAATTATTGTGCATAAACTCATCCAGTTGAATGGGCTTTGATTGAATTAAAAAGAGGTCAAATGAGATTGATTCGTTCATCAATAATTCTAACAGCCCAGCAAATCACAAACAGCCCTGTGAAAGGAATAAGTGCCTGTCATCTCAAAGGACTATTTGTTTGCGATGATAATTGAAGTAGATAGTGATTCCAGTATTCAGAGGAAAAGGATGTCAACCTAGTTGTCACTCGTTGTTTGTTATACATAACATTCATTAAACACACAAGAACATTATTTACAAATATATGCAATCCACGCTAATCTACACTTGGGAGCAGATTAAAGTGAAGATCATTTAAAATCCGAATTAAATTAAATCACCTTTAAAATGTTTTACGTAGTTAAAATATTAAAAACGGATTTTTTTCATAATTTAAGTTTTAATATTTTAACGTACTTTACTTTTTAACTTATGTACTTTTAAAATATATTTAATATAAAAACATCTCATATTGATTGAATTTCTTAATTCCTTTTTTCAGTCTAGAATTTAGGTCCTCTTAAATTAACCGGATGTAATGAATACCGATACCTGGCATTGGGAAGAGAATTCTGAAATGTTATCTGCACGCATATTTTGTGCCTAAATATGTGAACAAATAATGCTTAATACTAAAAATCAGCTGCAATTTGTTTTAAAACTTTTACATGCAGATACTATATTTGTATTTATAAATAAAAAGTTATATATAAATATTATATTACCGAAGTAATTAACTCCTCCCTAATCCTGCTAACACAGATTATGCCATAAATAAATAAAAAGCTATTTGAAGGTAATAGACCACAAGAGATAGAGTATACACATTATTTAAAAAATCTATTGATACATATTTCATTTTTAAAAATGTATTCATAATATTTCTTTTTTGAAACACTCTTCTTCACTAAAAAAATTGTCAAAAATGAGAAAATATAATTCAAATAAAAATGAATTTTTGAAATCACTACGGATACCATTTTCTACACGACATTGATTAAAAACACTACAAATCAATTACAGTTAAATGTTAATATGCAATTTAAATTAAATTTTATAAATGGCATCACACATAGCAGCATTTAACTGTTGATCGAGGCTTTTTTAATGTTACTCAACTGAACATCAAATTGTGATGGTTGAGATTATCTCTCACAATCTTCACTACTTTGTTTCTTACACATTTTGCAAACTATCTAATTTAAGGTTATTTTTATATTAAGGAGATTCAATAAATGCAGTTTTGGTGAGGTCGTGTTAATTCTTATTATATGTGAGTTAGGGAAGTTTTCCTATTATTTTTAATGTATACTGTTAAACTGTCTTGGGGTGGTTTGGTTGTGACAAAAGAAGGCATGTCTTTAATGTCTAACTCCATGCATATCAAAATTTTTGCGATTTGGACAATTTGATATAATGATGATTTTTGAATGATATAAAATTTAAAGTGTTAGATTGTTCGTAAGGTGATACAGAATCTAATCTGATATATAACTATTAATGGATATTCTCTTCAATACTATTGGGTGTTCTTTGTCTTTGTCAAAATCACAGACATGTGTTGCTTTGTCGCACATAACAGCATAATGTTTATTGTATTATTAATATAACAACTGTGATTTTCACAATATTGGAAATAAGTTATAGAAATGTAGTAAAGATGTCCTTGAAAAATTGCTGATATACATGTAAAATAAATTTTGTTATTACGGTCTGGAATGATAAAATATGTAGTTAAACGTATATAGTATGGTATTTTGACTTACTGAGGAAGAATTGTTGTTAAAACATTTTCTCTTGTTGTATAAAATTAAAGACATGTCACCTCATATCGTGCACTAATTATTACGAATTATACTAATTTTCAATAATTGAAAAATATGCAAAGTTTAAAATAAAAATAATTTAATAATAAGTTATGAAAACATATAATACTAGATAATAAGTTATGAAAGTTAAAATGTTGAAAATAAAACAGGTCAACATTCTCATACTGCACATGTAAATATTGCAATGTACTTCAATTTCAAATCAAAAGATACAAAATTTGAAATAAAATTCCATTAGTGGGTGAATAAACTGACGACTGTTGATTTAAACATTGTCATTGAGAATGTAATGAACTTTCTGAATCAGAAAAACTCAATAAATATTTTAGTAAAATGTAGGTTATTTTGAAATTAGAAAATCAATTTAGTCAAAATTAGAAAATTTTCTATGCATTCCAAAAAAAAAATAATTATTGCATAATGTTTTCTACTAACTGAAACCTCTAAGCACAAGTGATCGTCTCTTAATTTTTATCCACCATCGAGTAACAAATGCAGATGCCTCAACAAGCTATCTCCTGTTCAAACCCCCCTACAACAACAATGGATTAGAGAAATTTTGTTCTACGAATGTTTATAGTAGAAGAATTGCTTAGCCCTAATATCTTTCGTTGTGTTAGATTCCAAATATTTTACATTCTGAAAACGATGACTTCTCTCAAAAGGAACCGCAATTCCCTAAAAATAATTTAATTTTAAAAGTGTTCGCATACATTATTGTCATATTAAACATGAATTCAAAAAATTTAAGAAGAGGAAAAAGCTATTTGTATTGTTAAAACAAATAAAAATGCATTTCACAACACATAATACTCAGTTCATTTATAATACATAATTTATTTTAAAATAATTAAAACAAAAATTTCTTTAAAGATATTTAATTTTACTTAGAAATAATTAGTATGACATTTCTCTGATCCGATATTAACAATAGAACGGCACGTTTAATAATGTGAGAGTTGTTTACATACTAGTGAGTGACTACTTTATTGAGCAAAGGTCTATGACCTCACGTGATTTCGATTGATTCCAAAATGCATACACCAGCTCATTGGCAATATAAAACGTTCTCTATCATTTACAGCTAACAACATTGCCATGTATGTAATGTGATGCTCCTAAATTCATTAAATTTCACATTTTATTGTCGAATTATTAAGATTCTCATCCATTTAGTTTTAGAATCCTTATTATTTTACAAACTTATTATAAAATTAGGAATTAAAATATATGATTCGAATGTTGTTAATTAATTGAAGGTTTTAATATGTTTAATTGAACATAACTAATGGACACTTATTTGGTAACATGAAATATTTATTTATAGAAGTGCTAATTTTTATTAATAAATATTAGGTTGGGGAAAAAGTAATTTATTATTTTTTCGGTAGACGTCTGTAGTGATCGATATCTCGTGAGGTATCTATCAAACAATTTCAGATTTATGCTCGTTGGAAAGGTGACATTTGACACTAAAATATCCTCTTGCGTTTTTTGTTTGATTAATTCAGTTACGAGTACAAGGTTTTAAAAATGGAAGACAACAAACAGAAAATTCAATACATTTTCGTTTTTCTTTTATAATGCCGAAAAGGCTAACCAGGAGGCTGAAATTGTGAAAGGTGTTTATCGTCCTATATAATACTGTAACAACCAGTTACGTACAATTTTTGTTTTGTCGATTCCGTTCGGGTATTTTTGATGTTAGAGATGCACCTCACATAGGGATACAGCATCGTCGAAAATGTCTATAAAATATCAAAAGTGATCGAAGTTAACCGCATGTCAGCAGTCGTAACGCGCAAGACCTAAAAATCTACATGAAAGCTGTTTTAAACCTTTTTACAAAGCGTATCCAAAAGAAGTTACATAAAGTTCACGTAAAAATAATGGATTTCTTTTTCCCCAAACTAATAGTTAGGCTATATACACAATCGTCTTAAAACGCCTTTTAGCGATATAATAGCAATATATAATAATAACGCGATATAATAAAAAAGATGTTAGATTCGATTCTCCTACTAGTAAAATAGATATGGATAGATAAAGCCTACAGATGATAGATTGTGACAATTTAATATCATATTACTAATAAAGTCAATAAGTGTGAAGAGAAAGTTGCCATCTCGGTATCGATCTCGTCATTTGCTGAAATGATTTTTGTGCGTTTCACCATGTTTTCCAGATTCTTTGGTAACATATGTATTTCCACTCCCAAGGGCATTTCTTCCATTATATTATAGAATAAACCATGTGTTTTAAATGAGAAATTTCGCATAAAATAATGTAAGGAAATCAGTGCAGTTTTGGCATTTCAATTAATTTACATTATTATTAATACTATATTATCAATACAAAATACGAATAGAAATTAATTCTCCATTCATGCATTTTTTAATTCAAATTGTTATACTTAATTAAAAATGTTATACTTTATTAATTCACTTTTAAAAATTGGTTTTTAAAAATGATTGAGGTATTGTAAGAATTGAATTTGAGACTTTTCTAATTTTGCCACCATGTTTTGTTTGAATTATCTCAAAATTTTTACGATTAGTATCTGTTGAATACGTAAGCTTATTTTTAGAATGCAATTTAAAGAACATATTTCGAAAAAATTTTTGAAAATTATAGTATGGAACTCTAAAACTAACGAATCTTGCAAAATTTGATGGAGATTTAAACTCTGGTGCATTTTATTTCAATTCAATCCCGTTAAATTTTTAGTTAAAAATATTATTAGTATTTCATTTAAGAATGAAAGAGAGAGATTACGAGAAAAGATTTTGTGATCAAATTAGAGAGATTTTGTGATTTTCGATTCTAGGTTGTTACTATATTTTATGTATATTTAATTAGTAAAAGCTCTGAAGGGTTTGCTGACCAAGAAAGTGTATCAACGTCATGGATTTATGTGAACTGCTTGGTTTTATCTTAACCGTCCCGAGATAACGTGCCGTGAAAAATGATGTAACTGATTCCAGATAACCAGTAAGTTATTGAACCGTTAATATTATACCCAAGATGTCTGCCTTTGATCTGTTTTTGAAAGAGGAAAACCACTCATACTACTACATCAAAGGCTGTAAAAGTCTATTAAGCAAAGAGAGAATAGGCTTAATTGGATCCAAGTTCACACAAAGCATTTGCTCCAAAACTGTTTATCACTTTTGATTTGGTTTGGACTTTTTTTGCACATGAGTGAAAATTCAACCAGAACTTACAGTTTTAAATAAAGGATTTTAAGTCCCTACAAAAAATTTCGCCTAGGAAGAATTAAATCCATGAATCATTGTTGAAATGAAAACTAAAGATTTTTATTTGGTAGCTCGATTTCCAAGAATGAAATAGCATTTATCGTTGACCCAATGAGATATAAGTTTCTAGAAAACACAGAGTAACTACGTTGATATTATCTGATAGATGTCAAATGTATTAAAAGCTTCGGTTGAGAATTAAATTCCGTTTTTCTTCTTAGAAAAGAGGCATGATTTGATGTAAACAGATTTGTTTTTTAATAAGAACAACAACGTTGATTTGTGAACACGAAATGTGGTTAAAACAGTTCAGGTCTTTATACGGATCTTTCCATATTGATATCCTTTCTTCCTTCGTTTTCGTATACCTTAGCCTTAAGTTTTCCATTGATAAGTTCTTTGATATCAGGATTTTTCTTTATCCATATATTACATGTTATGATCTTTTAGTTGATATAATTAATCAACTTTTTACATCTAATTTGTTACTACACTCGAGGTCATCCAGTATGTTGGAGATAAAGCGTTCTTAGTTTAAGCATTAACCTCTTCGTTTAATCATGATTCATTGTTAAAAATCGCTTTCTAATAGCGGCATTTATGTCCTTATTTGAGTGATATAATCAGTTATATTTTCAAATCCATACATATATGCCTATCAATGATTTCATAACGATTGATTGTTGAGAGAATTGCAATTTCAACAACTTGTAAAGATAAGCCGTCAACAATTAGTTACTAAATTTATGTAAAGTTAGTTTTTTAGCAAAAATGCATAAAATCAAAACTGATAATTAATGCTTATAAAAACTTAATCATTTATATATTTCAATTACCTCTCTTGCCTCTCAAAACTCACCCTATTCGAAAACATCTTTTGAAAGACGGTATCCGTGGTGAAAGTGGAGTGATTAACTCTCTAAACTTCAGATCAACAATTCATGGATTTGACTATTATCTCCTGTGTGAACATTAATTATGATTCGAAATTTATGCCAAATTGTAGGTTCAAACTGAATAAGTTCTTATGGGCAAAGAATAGCCATTTACTGATAGACGAATCAAACCTAACTCTGAAAACAATGCACGATATATATTCAAAAACATTAATGCTTTCTCTATTAGCTATGCAAAATTAGTGTGAGCAATTTAAATTTAATATATAAATATGGTTAAGAACATGCGTTAAAGTTTAAAAGTTTGTACACCTTAAATTGCCAAATATTTGTTGAAATTATCATAATACATTTCCATTATTTTGGATAGTATGTCACTCTCAAATCCACTCTAAATTGATAAATATATCCCACATGAATACAGTCTCCAACGTTTATATAAAAATTTTTCTATACTTTTGTACTCCTCGATACCAACTTTCAAACACCTTCCTTGATATGAACATTTAAAGAAGTTAGGAATCCACTCTAAACTACAGTTTTCGAGTACAAAAAGTGACCATAAAGCAACAACGAAACCAAACCTAAATCATTATACTACCTAATAATTTTTATTTTAAAAGAATCATTGGCAAAAATTCAAAGAGCTTCGGATATTCCTTGGAATTTGAGCAAATTTAGCGTTTGAAACATTTATAATCAACACTTTTTAAACGTCTAATATTTCATCAAAACTTAAGCAAATATTTTTTAATGATTTTCAGTTAATTTTTTAATGATTTTTCAAGTGAATCAAACAATTGTTAAGAAATTTTATAAAATTTATATAGGTTAGTCCAGAAAGAAAAATTTCTCTCAATTTACTGAAGTTAGGTTTATTTATGATATTTTAAATGTTATTTTTTATATTAATATTATTTTAAGAATTACCCCTAATAAATAAAATAAATTTAAGCTTTAAGAAAAAAATTCAAATTAAAAAATCATTTTTCAAGTGTATCAGTCGGACTGAACAATATGGAGATAACTGAATTGTTCCAACTCTAATTGAAATTTCTTGTTTGAAAAGAGGTTTTTCCCTCTTTCATTAAAGGTGAAAAAGAAGCGATTTTTTTTTCTTAGGATAAATTCCACGTCTTTACTTTGTGCAATATTACAGAGATTAAAACTAAATTCGGTTAAATTATTTTTTAATATGTCAAAAAGGCATGAAAAGAGGTAAAAGTTAATTCAGTGGGAATATATGTTCGACTATTATAATGTTTGCTTAATGCACAAACTTTATTTGGTATATAATTTTAATATAATGAAGGTTCGCTGGTTAATTCGCGTGAACTTTAGAGAAAGCAAATAAAAACAAGCCAGAATAACAGAAGTCATTGATAAAATAGATTTTTAAGACTCATATTTTGTTGATTAATGAATTATAAATGTGCAAATCGATATATTTCATTTTAACTGTTTGATAAATTATATTTATAGAAAAAACCGTTTTTATAATAATTCAAAACTAATATTTACAATCTGTCGTCTTCGTGATTTTCTTAAATACTTGCAACATTTTTATTTTGCAAAAACATGCTTTTTACAATGTAGTTAATATTCTATAATATTCACTTTACAAACTTATAATATTTATTTCATATTATATCATTTTCATTTACAACGAAAATATCCTTGTAAGTTTATACTTAAATATTTTTAATATTTGAAAGCATCAAAATATTCAAAATAACTAAAAAGTTTATTTCCTTAAAATTCACAAAATGAAATTTTTTCAGTGAAATCAATAATTGTTAATTATTAGTAAATAACATATTATATCAGTGGTGATGAAAGATATTTATACCTTTTATTCAGTACCTATTTTCCGACACATTAATTTTAAAAAATGTATTCAGATGACTTTAAAAATGTGAAATGAGCTTTTAAAAGCGTACGTACATTATTTTGCAATTTTTTTTATTTTTAAAAACTGAAATTATATATAAATTTAATATAAAAAATTCTAAAAAAAAACTATATTAAGACCCAAACTTTAGTTTTTAATACCAAAAGTATTTTTTCATTATTTTACAACGACATCATGAATGTCTGCAAGTATAGTTTTATCGCTGAAAAACATATGGTCATATATTAAGGTTTTAATAATAAATAAATAAATCAGATATAGTTTTGATATTTTTATTTCCTAGATATAATATATGTTATTAAAATTAATAATGTTTATATTTTAGATAAATGAATACGATTTTTAAGATAGCAATTTAATAAATATTTCCTTTACTTCAAAACTTAGCGCACTACAGTTTTACATAAATAAATCCTGCTTAGATTTGTTATTCAAAAATGAGTAATTAAGCTCCACCCATTTAAAAAGCTGGAACCAATAAAAGCTTAAAAGGAATTGTATAAATGTCAACGGAAACAAAAGACACAATATAGTAGGTAATATAGCGAATTAATTAACTATTTAGAAATATTTACTTCCAATCGTTATATATGATATGACTGAGAAAATTGTAAATACATTCTTTTTTTGTTTCATATTTTATAAGATACGCTCTTCCTTTGTTTACTTATGGTTTACTTTTCCCGATACTCTGATAGATACCAGTATATAAAAATTATTGAAAATATTATAATAAAGTAAACTGAAACAAACAAAATCCACTGTAAACCTTAGATATGTAAGTAATATTTAAGAATTCGGAAAAAGCAAGTAGCATTTTTTACTCTGACTTGATGGATGAAAGTTTTGCGATAATAAGGGACGTGGTCCGCAGTGATAACCGGAATTTTAAATGATTATCGACCAGGCGCCTCCTGTAATAAATGGTCTTTCAACTTGTATTTCCTTCGCACTCATGTGAGTACATTGGGATTTTCTATAAATGTATAATTTTGTTAGGAAGATGGCTGTAATTTCCACATAATTCCATTAATTTCTAAATTCAATTTCTTACTTCTGTTTCGTGAGGATTGTTCCTGCCGTAAGTAAATGCATATAAATAGATATAAAGAGAATACGTACATCACTATTATTTTCTTTGTAGAATTGTGGTTGTACGAATATTTCATTTTTGTACATATTACTTCTTGGAATTGTGTAATTGTTAATTTTTTCTTGCACTTTTTCGAACCCACATGGAATGACTACAATAATATCCTACGTAAGCGCTCTATGTGGATTTAATTCATTCGTCTTTAAAGTTTTCAAATAAAAAAAATTATATATATACTTTGTGTATGTATATATATGGAGAAAAAAAACTCTGAATTATTACTTTTGCATTTTAATCAAGACTTATATTTAAACTGGAACTGTATTGTAAAACTTTTTGTATATTTTTATTTTTGTTTTTTTTTTTTTGTATTTCATCTTTATTCTGCTTAATCCTCGTAATTGTTTTGTATCACTTAAGTCTTATTATATCAATGTACACTTGGTATACTTTCCTAAATTTAAATTAAATAAATTTAATTGGTGTTTTCTCCCCTCATTGTCATGCGAGGTACTGCCATTTTGAGAGCACTTCTGCCATCCACTCAAACTGTTATGTTTTAAATTCTTATGTAACTTCCATCTTTATGCTATTTTTATTTATCCAAGGAATAGAAGATAAATAGCCTGAAGGCTAGACGCCTACCAACATCGAAGCCTATAGTAATGATATTAAAAAAAACCTTGAACTATGTTTTACACCACATATCGTATATTTTCTATGATACATTCCATGAAAACTATTAAAATGTGATTTGCAAGCAAAAAATATAATTACGAGTGAAAAAAAATTACTACTTCAATTCTTCGAGTTGAAATTAATTTAAAATATTAAATCATTAATATA